>CABFOV010001444.1:55197-82683 GCA_902141375.1 Timema poppense
TGAAAACGTAAAAGTTGCTAATAGCTAAGAGTTTACTGATAATCAGTAAACGTCTATTTTGAGGTAAATAATACTGTATTTATACATTTCCTCTAGATTTGTTCTCTATTACAAAGTGAGCTATTTATATCGATAATTAACAATCCTATTTTTCTAACGAAGAGAAAATTTTGGATCCTTATAAATTTCAAGCAAATTAGGAGAGACACTTTTTCCCACCACGTGTTACTATCCATCCGGGCTATATTATTATTATTATTATTATTATTAGCACCGCGTCTTACTACCCGTTCGGGGCTATACGCACTTACGCTAATGTCTAATGGTAGGGTGATTGTGAGATGAAATGGAGGGCCTACAGTTTAAGGTGGAATCCGAACCACGGTGGAGGCCTGGCTTTCCTCACATTAACAAGAGGTCTTGTCAGAGGTGAAGGAAGGGTTTGGTAATCAGATAAATCTGTGCCGGAATCAAGGATTGAACCCCGGCCGCCAGCACAGAAGTCTGACACCTTACCCTTAGACCGCCAGGTCACCCATCCGGGCTATACATAATTTGAATTGTTTCATTTAGGAAAAATCCCTCGCATATAGATGGAATGACGGAAATTATGAGCCAACCTGTGTACACCCTGCAGGGATTCAAACCTCGTATTTCATCATCACTGGAAAACCAAACTAGTGAGACAGTAAAGCATAACATATATATATATATAATTTTAAGATTTTCATAATCTATGGGTCACAGTTAGAAATACGTACTAAAATTCACTTGCTATCACTTTCTCAAACCAGGATTACAATACCTAACGAGTTTTCTTAGGGTTTACGATCCTGACATAAAAAAAAACTAGCAATTGAGAAAATAACCTTCTTACAAGACTTTACCTCATCCCAAAGAGCAGTTTTTTTTATGGTAGTTAAAGTGGATTTGGACGATTTCTTGTTAGCGGGAGAAATCTCCCAAGGGAGGTGGAGCCCTCCTTGGGGGTCGCGAGGGTGGAAGTAGACCTCGTGACTTATATAGGAGGAACATTCGTGATCAATCCATAACCACAAATTAAGCGTGTGATAGGTTCAGGCAGTCAAAGACTATGGAGATATATTAGTACCTCCAACCCAGTATTCATTAGTAATGGCCATGCCGAGGACGGGGAGATCGAGGTTCGAATATCGTTCGGGTGAACTGGGGGTTGTTTTTCCTAAATGGTTTTCCACTCTCCCTCCACGCAAATGTGGGTTCACTTCCTCTAATTAAACCTCCCCAATTCCTAATCCATTAGCGTAGTTAGTACTTAAAGCGTATAACCCGAATGGGTGGTAAGACGCGGTGCTAAATAATAAAAAAAAAGCTATGGTCATTATTATCACAGCAACTGTTTCCAGCCTGTGACTCGGTCACCTTAGTAAAATACCTCCATCTTACTCTATCCTTCAACCACACTTCCTACTTTAATTAATTATGTTCTTATCCTCTCACTTGCACACTTTCTGTTAACTGGTCCTTCCATCTCTTTCTTGACCTCACTTGTGGTATTTGTCCTACATAGTTTACCTCCATCATTTTCTTTTGACACCATCTCCTCCTCCATCCTCATTACATGACCATACCATCTCAGTCTTGCTTCCTCTACGATCTTATGTACTCCTTGTACCCCACTCTTTCACGGATAACTTCATAAAGAATAGTAATTATTTAAGTACTAACGATAACCATTGATATGAAAAGTAATTCTTTCTGTCACGCGAACACACAATATCAAAATCCAGCGCTGATTTGTTACAAACGCCTGATAATAAATGGTGATCAGGTCATAAACTAAACTAGTCAGAATTCGAACCAAGGCCAACTGGAGCAAATACGACGACTGCCGCTACAACCGACAACTGACACTTAGACTAAGCATTCACCGAGGCGTATTTACGGAAACACTTTGAGTGAGCTATCTCTTATGCTACAATAATTATTCTAAATTGCATTGCAAAAATAAGGTAATAAGTACTAAGATTATAAATGATCGTTTATATGTATTATCTTTTTTGTTGAAAATATATTTTTTTAAATCTATATCAAAGGTAGATTTCATAACAATATACTAAACCTTATTTTGCAACACATTTTTAAATTTAGATAATCGGAGATAGTAAATATATGTGAAGTGCAAAGGTCAAACATTCTAAACAACGGGTAGTTGGCCGGTCAGAACTAATTAGGGTTGGCGACTCTAATATAGAAATATGTCTTTGGGTGGGAGATAACTGAAAAGAGGGTAGCAAGCCACGATGCGCGCGAATTGCAGAGTAAGTAATAGGGGTACATACGAAATGCGGAACAATTCATCCGAGTTTGGTAATACACTTACATGAACTGCGGGATAAAAACTAAATTCATAATGATTTTGTTCAAAATGTAACATGGGGGCTAGGTTAGGTTAAATTACTTTAGATATCATATTCTGAAAATTGAAAAATGACACCTGGACATGGGAATCTAACCCGGGAACTTCGGCTCAGTACGCCAATGCTCTTACCACTGAGCTATCCAGGATTCGTCCCGTGCCCATGTTCATTCTTCACTCATAGTTTAAGGCAGAGTCTAAGATGGACGTGCGGAAGTCGTCAGCTTATAAACATGTAGATTATATAAGATCACAGCCATCAGACAACGCAGCCATTTGCCTTAAACTATGAGTGAAGAATTACCATGGGCACGGGACGAATCCTGGATAGCTCACTGGTAAGAGCATTGGCGTACTAAGCCGTAAGTCCCGGGTTCGATTCCCGTGTCCAGGTGTCATTTTTCAATTTTCAGAATATGATATCTAAGAGGTGTTATCCTCACTAAAATGCATTAACAATAGTTTTGGCTATTTGTTTCATTAAATTACTTTAGGTTAGGCTAGGTTAGTTTAAGTTAGGCTAGTTTAGGTTAAGTTAACTTAGTGGTTAGGAGTTGAATAGAATTTCAGGTTGTTCCACAATTCGTGTGTACCAGCAGACAAGTATACTTTATTCCGCAATTCAAGTGTGCCCGCAAGTTGACAGTTGAGTGACAGAGATGGACTCGGGAGTCCACGGACTCCAGCAGTGAGTATTGCCAGCCGTGATACGAGCCGTGTGTGGTACAAGCCAGTCGACATACGAGTGGCGTGTAGACTCGGTAGTTGTAGTTCATGTAGACTATGGTGACTAGCCGCAGCTTAGCCCCTACCATCGGCACGCTACATATATTATTTAGAATTAACCATCGTTTTATGAAAATATATTTAAAAAATTATATAAGGTGTTTAAGAAGGTTGTATTAAATACTAACAATCTTGTAAAATATTCATGAAAAATTATTAAATTTTACATAATAAATAATGATGGTAATAAAACATTTAGCAATAGAACTTTTGTAAAAATACAACATATTAAGATATTAATATTAAGATATTACATTTAAAATTAATCAAACTCGTGATAAAATACATTTTTGAATACGTCCTATTTTTGATTTAATTCACTTTACATTTTAATAATACTTAAAATTGTGAATGTGGTTGTATATTTATATTATATAAGGTGAGCGGAATATATTTGACTACGAGATTAAACGTAATTCCACATCATCCTCGGATATTTAATATAAACAAAATATGATTAAATCATAATTCAAGCTAGGAAATAAAGTTAAGAATTAAGAAGAACTGCTAACAAAGAGGCATATCCTCCAGATCTAAGCGTTATTTGATAAATAGAAACTTACTTTAAAAAAATCGTTGTTTTTGTACACTGTTTTATGTTTCACGATTGACTTCTAGGGCAAGCTGTGCACAGTTAAGACTTTTTTTTTCACCACGTTTTATTATCCGTTCTGGCTATACGTTTTAGGTTAGTTAAATTCCAAAAGTAAATAAAGTGATTAAAAAAATACAAGATCATTTCCCTAGGGGTCTAGGGGAGAATATCACATTGATTTTCATGTGGTGATATACCACTCATGATGCACCCAGCTGGTCATTGAACACCTGGCCTGTCAGATGATAATATCCAATACGAATATGACTCCTTATATTGTTCGATCGCCATTGTGGGTTTGGACCATATTATTTTATGAATTATATAAGTGTAAAACCACACTAAAAACTGTAAAAAGTGCACTTTAATTCAGAAACTATTACAATCCAGTTATGAATAATTCGTAGATCTGAGTATTGGCTCCAACAATTGCCCACAATCCTTTTGTAGAATTCATGAAGCGACCACTTATCTAATTGCGCCTCAACTGTAGGGGAAGAAAATTTTGTCAGACACAAAACAAGATTACCGCCATGAAAAGGGAAGTTTAAAAAAAAATTGGTAGGGGTTGGATAGCAAAGAGAAGGGAGTAAGAGTTCGAAAGCCCTTACGACAGTAAAGACATACTGTCTACCAAAAACATACCCCTTAAAAAAAGGAACAATAAAACTTCATTGAAAATAATGGGATGAAGTTAGCTAAGATTTTATATATAAAAAGAAGTGCTTTTTAGTTGATCAACATTAAGTCGGCTATTCAATAAATATTGTCCCTCGTAGGGGGACATATTTGCATGTGCAAGGAGGGTGACAACTTTGTACACTATTTAGAAATATTGGGGGGTGATTTCAAAGAAGAACTTGGTTTTCAAATTTAGTTTGACTACATACTGTTCCGAAAAAAAATTCATAGTAACTGGCTTTACTCATGAGAATGATACTCTTTTACATAGAGTAAAATTAATATAATCATAAAAATTTGTGACCTTAAGATTATGATGCATATTTAAGATTTACATAACCCCGAACTCTAAAAAGAGGATTTTACTATAACACATCTATGTCTCTCTTTGGGTTTAGTTCAGAAACAATTTGATGGATTTTGATCAAACGCGATATTTTTATATTATAGCCTATAACTTATACATAATTAATATTTTTTTTTAGTTTGACTTTAGCCTCTAAGTTTAAGTTAGTTAACTGTTGAGTGATTTTTGAAAAATCAAAATGTTTCAGAAATGTCTTAGCGACTTTATTTAACCCACCTCGGTGACGTAGTTGACTAACGCGCTAGTCGTGTTGAGCTCGACTGCTGAGGACGGGGAGATCGAGGTTCGAAACTCGGTTGGGTGAACTGGGGGGGGGTTTCCTAAATGGTTTCCCACTCTCCCTCCATGCAAATGCGGGTTCACTCCCTCTAATTCAACCTTCATAATTCCTAATCCATTAGCGTAATTAGTACTTAAAGCGTATAAACCGAACGGGTAGTAAGACGGGGTGCTAAATAAAAAAAATGTAAATTTATATTCAGGTATTTTTTGTTCTCACAAATAACATTGTATATTTGATTTCTACGAAATTATATGGAATATATATAAAACTCACTATTTGGTTTTACTATTTAGCATCACGTCAGATTAGCCGTTTGGGTTTTATGGCTATGTATTAATTGCAACCATGTGTTAGGGATTGGGAAGGTTTAGTTTAAAGGAATTTCACCTACGTTTGCATGGAGGGAGAGAGGAAACAACATTTAGGAAAGAGCAGCCTCAATGCACCTGACAAGGATTGAAAACGGTTCTCCTCATCCTTGGCAATCTAGTCTAATGCGAGATTGGCCCGTTAGACCACGCGGCCACCGAAGTTGGTTTTGTATTATTAAAATAAATTGGGGGAGGAAGGTGAATTGTTTAAGACGACCTATGTGGGGGGAGGGGGGTTAAGAAACACCTTCTGGGTAGATTATTGCTCAAATCCCGGTTGAATTATATGTGACTAGTCTTATCGTGATATCTATGTAAACATGAGATATCTCAAGTGATAATAACATCTCATAGGATACAGGTTATTTACCAGTCATAAAAGTCGTGAAAATGTCTTAAGATGATATTTCGGTCATAAAAAGGCTTTACAAAGTAAACTACTGATAATTTTTTTAGCAACGCGTCTTATTACCCATTCGAACTGTAAGTATAATTATATAATAGTTAGGACAATGTGTTAAATATAAGGAATGCTGAAATTGAGGAGGTTTACCCACATTTGAAAGGATAGAGAGGAGAAAAATATTAAATAAAATACCCTCAGTACACCCAACTGGGATTTGAACACCGAACTCTCCGTCGTTGGAAGTCCAGCTTATTTTGAGAGAGACGCCTTAGAAAATTCAACAACCAAAGCAAGTGTTATGAAACTAGCTCCCAAGTCATGAGTTTTTTTGAACCAATTTATTTATTTGTGCAGGTTAGAATAGCAATTTATTTATACTTTGTTCAAAATTATCTTTAATTTACTGATAATATCCGGTGTTGATATACTCCAGAAATTAGAAGATATTAGAAATAACAGGTTATTATTACGTTTTGATTACTAAGATCTCAGTCTGAGAGGATAGGCAACTTTTTTACACTTTTTTTTGTCAGTAATATCCATACATTGGTCATGAAAAAATTCACGAGGTACGGATTAAAGGAATCAAGAGTTAAGCTTAACATATTTGTAGTTTGTATAGAAAAAAAACGTTTTCGCTAAAATAAAATATTGCTTCAATATATTTGGTTAAATTATCTAATCTTATTTCTGGTAACCTTAACTGTTCTTGAATTATTGTCAGGATAATCGTGGCATTTAAATTAAGAAAAATGTATTTTTTTATGTCCGCTATGTTCATGATATATATTCAAGATCTATTGATATTTTACTGTGTGTAAAAAATTAAACTACACATACTGAACAATATTTTATTTATATTGGTCAAAAAAAAGATGTGGCTACATCTACAAAAATATGTTCTATCTAAAAAAAACCTCTTCAGCCGCTATAAAAAATAGGCATGCATTCAAAAATACCCAAACCTGTGCATTGACAAATAGTATGTAAGTTTCATTTAATCGGGTTTACTCGTATATGGGAGGTCAGAGTTCAAATCCCGGTCTGGTGCATTTACATTTTTTTAAATAAATAATACATCCTCCCTCTCAAATAAAATGTGTGTACATTTACTCTAGATTTAATCTCACCTTAATTTACTATCCCCTCTATTACATAAATTATAAATTTTATTTAATATAAAACACTTTCAACTCATGGGTTGCTGCCAAGCGAAACTAGGCTTTAAAGGGACTTAATAAGTAAAAGTTTTCCCACCCACTTCTATTTGACCAACCATACACTGGATAATCACATTACGTTAGCCTTAAATGCTAAATTTAGTTAATGAATGGACAGAAGCCATTTACCACAGTCCAATTCTCATAAGAACAACCTTATCTGACGGCTACAAAAGTTACTAGGTCCACGTTCACGTATTCATACGTCAAGTCATGTGATATGCAGCTGTAATTTTTTTTATAGATGTTGTCAAAATCTATAAAATAAAACCAATAATAAAATATTATCTAAAGTGATAAATCATTGGACACGAAAATCAATTCCGAAACCTTTGGCTTAATAGGCTACACCAATGCTCCTACAATTGAGCAATACAAGAGTTGTCCCGTACCCAAGGTCTTCCCTTATATTTTAAGACAGAGTCTGTGATGGACGTGACTGACTCGCAAGCTACATATTATGTGTGATCAAGTAAAATCACGATCTATCAGATAAGGCAGCCATCTTCGACTCGGTAAGATCTTATGCTGCCATATGTACAGAAACAAATGTACGAATGCACATATCATGGGGGATTAAAAATCAAAGCTACTATATTTGTTGATTACTGTTATACTCCCTTTTCAATTCAAAGAATGTGATATTTAGATGCAGCTACGAACGTAACTAACATATAATAGATTAGCTATTTAATCAAACTAATAAAATAGTAAAATATTATCAATGTTTACTGTCACTGTGTCTGTACTCGTAATGCAAGGTGCTTTTTTGATCCCCTTGTGAATTTTCCTCACCGAACTCTTCCTATAAAAAGGCCTACCTTATGTCATACAATTTTTTTTTTAAGGCAGAGGGGGTTGAAGGCTATGGGAGACTTGGGGTGGATGGGGGTTTTGTGGTTTTTAGTCCATCGACACTTTAGTGGCACAAGGGATTAGTAAAGTCTCTCTTTTTTTTCTGATGAATAACTCCTACAGAAATAATATATTTCCACCCTTCTCCACCCCCTTAATTCAAAAGTCCCCGTCATATATTATGATCCAATACCACCCCTTACTCACACAACATAAATAGCCTATTTTTATCTTTATCTCTCTCTTTTCTAAATGATTCTTTCCATCTCTGTAGTGATTGTACGTCCTTTGTGCTTTATGGGGCGGGGGGGAGGGGTTTTCCACACATGGTCTACACATGACCTCATACATGGGCCCACACAAGGCGGTTCCTTTTATCCCCGATGAAAAGAGGAGGGTACTTAGGGTTAATGGGGATAATCCCGGGCTCTTCTGCTAATACACTAGGGGGAGGTTGGATTACTTGCGCCCCCTTCACCACCACACCTTTGGTTTGTTAGTTCATGGACTTGGTTTAATATTATTGGCAGTTTGTTATGTAACGTGTTTCTTTTTTCCACCGCGTCTTACCACCCGTCCGGGATATACACATTTGAATAATATTAATGAGGTAGGGATGAGCAAGGTATAAATTAGAGGAGAGTTATCCGTATTTGCATGAAAGTAGAATGGAAAAACAGTTATAAAAAAAATGTACTCTTAGTACGTTCGTGTGGGCCTCAATTGTCCCAGGGATAACCTCAGGACTCGGTGATCTTTTGTTTTTTATTTTTTTACTTCACGTCTTACTACCCTTTCGGGTTATACGCTTATTTACTAACTACTCTAATGGTTTTTAAGGATGGTTTTTTTGAATGGAGGGAGAGTTAAAAACAATTTTGCGAAAATTACTCTCAGTCCACCCTATTGAGCTTCGAACTTTGATCTTCTCCTCAACAGCAGTCCAGTCTACTAGGAGAGTGACAACTTATACTATGCGGTCACTGAAGTTAGTACCCAATGTTCGTGGGTTATAACCCAGCTGAAGTCAAAGAATTTTTGCTGACCTATACAAATCCGTAGCACGATTTCCTTTGGCGGGGAAGAAAGGCCGTCGGTCCTAAATCAATTGTGGCATGTAAAAGAATTTTAGAAGATTTGTGAAAACATTCCTGGCAAAAATTGGTGAGCTCTTTCTCACTTGATCGTAGAAAACCAGTGTGAAAACCACACACAAGATTGTATTAGGACTAACCGTTTGGTTGAAGACGCGTTAATACACTCACCTGGTATTCGAACCCTGAACCCCTTATTATTTGTAAAAGTAAACTAGAGAGCCTGAAACTTAGTAGGCCTACTTAATCTCATCAAAGTGGGTAACGTTTTATTATAATTTTAAATGATAGAAATACGTTTTAAGAAATTAACTCGATCTTTGGAGTAGATCTGTTTCAGTATCACTTATGGTTCTGACAAAAATGGAAGTGGCAGATATATATGAACGATACTAGTAATTAAATTGGTGACCTGGCGGTCTAGGGGTAAGGTGTCAGACTTCTATGCTGGTGGCCGGGGTTCAATCCTCGGTCCCGGCAAAGATTTATCTGATTACCAAACCCTTCCATCACCTCTGACAAGACATCTTGTGAATGTGAGGAATGCCAGGCCTCCACCGTGGTTCGGATTCCACGTTAAACTGTAGGTCCTCCATTTCATCTTACAATCACCCTACCATTACACATTAGCGTAAGTGCGTATAACCCGAACGGGTAGTAAGACGTGGTGCTAATAATAATAATTAAATTCAATATATAGCCAGTCCCTGTGATGAATAGAGGGAAGATGTCACTTGTAAGGTCAGTTGTTGACTTGGAAGACTGATGTGTATAGTACTTTCTGGTTCAGTGAGGAATTTATCCACTCCTTATTTCCCTAGTACGCCTCTTCAGTGCTGCTTAGGGTTTATAGGTGATGGTGGGACTGTTGAGTATCTAGCCACTCTTCGGGTTAAATACATATTCTAGTGGATACATTTAGATAAATTTTCTACTCTTACTCTTCTCAATACTTCTTGAATATTTGTCATGAGCACTGAGGAATTTGAACAAAAACCTTTTATAAGGAGAGAAAGAGTTGTCGCAAAGTGACACCCCTATGCTCATGACAAACAATCAAAAACGGCTGATCTAAATGTGTGTAGAATATTAAACACAATTTAAGCCATATTATATATATTGATTTTAAAAAAACTGGTTTTAACTCACTTTGCCTTCAATCCCACCTTGAGTTATAAAGTATAAAGTTATATAGTAATATTTACGTGCCATTTATTATTTAAATTAGAATCTAAAGTTTAATATAAGTAAAGACAGTAATGGATTATATTTTATCTTATTTTAAAACTAGACTCAAACAGTGATTTTATTTTAGTGATATCAGTATGCCTAAATTACGTTTAGGATTATGTGTGCATATTTTTTATAACCCTTTTTAAAGATTAAGATTATCTAAATAACCCAAGTTTTACTGTAGTTTTATAAACTTTTTTTATCTTAAACTATTTATTATTTTTCAAATACATTTTACAAAATCATTGAGTTATTAAGACTAATATTTTTAGCTCCACCTCTTACTACCCATTAGGGCTATCAGGTTAATATACTAATTTGATAATCGTTTAAGGGACGAAGAATTGTACCCGTATTTGCGTGGTGTAAGAGTGGAAAACCATCAACACTACACCCTACCGAGATTCAAACCTCGATGACAGTTCCTCCTGGGGATGTGTCTGATCCAATTTGCCTTGTACCAAGAATCACACCTGAATGGTTCTATTCATACCCACCCTTCTTAACACTTCTTCATTTATCATCCTCTCTGTCTAACTAATCTTCTCAAGCCTTCTCCAGCACCAAATTTCAAAGCTCTTCAAGTATTTCTTTTCCATATTCCTGAGAGTCCAAATCTCTGCTCCATACAGAAGGATGTTCCAAATGTAGCAGAATTTCATCAGTTTATACTTCAGATCCAAACTCAATTTATTGGTCAGCAGTAACATATTATTATTATTATTATTATTATCACCGCGTCTTACTACCCGTTCGGGTTATACGCACTTACGCTAATGTGTAATGGTAGGGTGATTGTGAGATGAAATGGAGGACCTACAGTTTAACGTGGAATCCGAACCACGGTGGAGGCCTGGCATTCCTCACATTCACAAGATGTCTTGTCAGAGGTGAAGGTAGGGTCTGGTAATCAGATAAATCTGTGCCGGGACCGAGGATTGAACTCCGGCCACCAGCACAGAAGTCTGACACCTTACCCCTAGACCGCCAGGTCACCTATCTGGTCTATCATTTCCTGCAACTCTTCTTTATATGATTAATAAAAGCAGAAAATAACATTCACAATAAATATAAAATTGACAAAAAATTAAACAAGATATAATCAAACCCTACTCATATTAGAATAATAAGCGATTTGTGTGTACAACTCTTATCTTCAGATATATTTTTTTTAACCCTTGTCGGTTAACAAACAGGTCCGCCACCAAACACACACGAATGAAATGAAAATCCCACCCCGGCTGTTAATTTCCCCGTCCATAATCGTCATCAGAATCAACACGTCCCCCCTTGCAACCACCATTACTAAATTATCCACCACATACAAACCACATTAATTGACACGACAGATCACTTACCCAGGCCGGGATTTAACCTACGAGCATAAGTACATTAACTCTACTCCCTCCTACCACACTTTACCCTTTTATAAATTAACCAAAATAAATTGTTGTTTTGGTGGTCGAAATTGGATTTTGTGTTTAGTGTCACCACGGTTGGAAAATCACTCCCTGTAACCCGCCTAACCCCTTTTGGTCATACCATCCCCTAACGCTGGAAACCGTAATCCAATTATTTGAAGAGTTTAGTAATTAGGCATTAATTATACAGGGTGTTCCATGAAAACAGGGTAAGGTGTGGGTGAGGGGTGGGGTCATTCTAACGACAGCACACCCCTCCACCACCCCCACTCCCCGTCCTTGTGCAAGCTGCTTTCGGTATTTATATTGAGAGTTGTTGGACCATTTAGTTTTGGTCGGAAAAAAATATCAGGGGAGGGGTAAGAGAGGGTGGTGTTGACATGTGTTTTGGCGTTAAGTTCAAATGTCATGTCGACCATGGGGCTTGTTGACACCACCGACTTGCAAATTCGCCCGAAGGATAACCTTCCCTATTCGTAGGGGGTAAGGGAGTCCGAGCCATTGGTGGCCACGCGGGCAAAGATTTAGTCTCATCTAGTCTGGTTTACCGGTGACTCAATAGTTAGTACGGTATCCTAGCAAGAATCTATAAGAAAATCGACCTAGTATATTTATTAAGTTTTACTCAGACTCCTATATTTATGTAATTACAGACTGCAAAAATTATACTCTAGATACAGTCCATTTTAATAGGAATAACCTTATTGACAGCTCTAAAAGTTACTTAATCTTTCACATATTCATACATCAAAATATGTGAACTGTCACGCTTGATATATATATATATGAGAGATAGAGAGAGAGAGAAAGCTATGAGTACCTTTGAAATTAAAATAATAGCATAGTAAAAAATTATCAATGTTGGAAGAAAAAAAATGTTTGTATTTTCTAAAATGTCCTAAAATGAAAATTGAACTGGAATAACCTTACATTGTAAATTGTATTCTGTAAGTACATTAGGCTTATAAGGTTTTTGTTACTATTCTGTGTTGTAAATATGTATGTTTCTTTCTTAATTAGTTTTATCTATTTTTAATTACTACGTTTAACACGCTATTAAAGGGAATAATTTGAAGGGATGATTAAAAGAGAGATGGCATAGAAGAAATGCAACTGAATTACCTGGTACAATACCTACCAACATTTTTTTCCTATCCTCCCTCCAAGCAAATGTCAGTAGAGACTACAGATTTTATTTATTCTAACTCTTCACTCCATTTCTAAGTAGTGTAAATATACTAAAATGCCTGAATGGGTAGTAAAACATGGAATTAGACTATCCTGAGCAGCCCATGCGTGAGAAAATAAAGCATCATTCATAAAATAGTTAAATTATTTTTACGAGCTAACCACAGGTTGCTAACCCCTGTGGTGGCACAGACATTAATTTGTCATTAGGTCTACAATGACTCCGGTTTCAAAATCCTAACTTCCCCCCTCCCCCGGCTAACCCACACGAATAAATTTGGAACATAAAAATAGAGGTGCGAAAATAAATCCGCTCCACCACTGCTATATTATACTACTAATGCTCCACAGGAGTCCAACATATTAAACGTTATTATCTAAATGCAAATGTCCCTTTAATTAATGGCCGGTACGCACCTCACCCCCTTTTCCTCCCTCCCGCGTTTTCCTGTTTTATGGATGAGGAACTTTGATACGAATATGCAGTTATTCTTGACGCTCTTGGATAGTCATCTATTACACTCTTCTATGTCATGATGTTCAATGGTATGGGTCAAATAGAAATATTAAGAAAGAATAAAAATATGTCTTCAGACGATAGCTAAACGTCGGGTTTATTATAGGATGATCGGTGACCTGGCGGTCTAGGGGTAAGGTGTCAGACTTCTGTGCTGGCAGCCGGGGTTCAATCCTCGGTCCCGGCACAGATTTATCTGATTACCAAACCCTTCCTTCACCTCTGACAAGACATCTTGTGAATGTGGGGAATGCCAGGCCTCCACCGTGGTTCGGATCCCACGTTAAACTGTAGGTCCTCCATTTCATCTCACAATCACCCTTCCATTACACATTAGCGTAAGTGCGTATAACCCGAACGGGTAGTAAGACGCGGTGCTAATAATAATAATAATAATAATAATATTATAAGATGACCGTTTTTCCCTGATTTTGGGGGACAAGTCTTTATGTCTCGGGGGCCAAAAACGTATTCAGATTTCATCCCCGATTATTTAAATAAAATAATTCAATTTATAATGTATATATATATCAAATACATATGTTATCCAATTTTAAGTTTGGGATGTAGGGAAAGCAAAAAAAACACATTTATTTTTGCTTTTTTATATTAAATAATGTATTTCATTTAAACAAATCAAATATTGCTCCGGTTGAAACATTGAGCTTAATTATCTTCACGTGATGATATCAACATTTGTTAAATATCTGTTAAGGTTGTCCTGGAATTTAATGACAACTTTTCCTCATCATTTAAAAAGTTGATCATCTAATGCTGCTATTCTCATGACAGATATTCAACAATTGCTGATATCATCACGTGAAGAAAATTAAACTAGGTTTTTACGGTAGAAATATTTGATTTATTTTGACCGAAAAAAGTGTCGCTATAAAAACAGAAAAAACACTGCTGAGTCTTTGGGAGACGATGACCTTGAGTACAGGATGAATCCTGGATTAACGCGCTAATCCACAGGTTCTGGGTTAGATTCCCAATACAGGTTTTATTTTTCAATTAATTTAAATTAATATACTTGTGTTATTATTATTATTATTATTTAGCACCGCATCTTACTACCCGTTCAGGTTATACGCTTTAAGTACTAATTATGCTAATGGATTAGGAATTGGGAAGAATGAATTAGAGGAAGTGAACCCGCATTTGTGTGGAGGGGGAGTGGAAAACCATTTAGGAACCCCCCCCCCAGTTCACCCGACCGAGCTTATATTATTAAATTATTCACAAGAGTTATCCTCACCGGAAGTCTAAATGTCACGTCCATTTATTTAGGTCTTCCGGTCACAAGAATATCGGGGTTAGAACCTCATCTGGATGTATTAAAGCAATTTTTTTTCTTAAATATATTTTCCCTTATATTATATTTTCACTCACCCTTGACGTGAATGCGGGTGCGTTTCACCTAGTCTCTACCATTATTATCCCAATGATAAATCCCGAGACACGGGAAAGCTTACTTAAAACTAAATTCTAAACCTTGACATTAATTATATAATTAGAAAGAGCATATTAACAGACAATTAATAAATTGCCCCACTTAGGTGGCCGAATAGTCTAATACGTAACTAACACAATATACTGTATTGCATATAATGGAGATATTGGCATTCGAATTCCAGTTAATTTTACTGGGTGGTTTTTATTAAAGCTTTCAGCATTCTACCTCCACCCAAATGTAAGTACACTTTGTCTCTATTCAACATTGGTGGACATTTCTGGAGCTTTTGACAACTTGTGGTGGCTGGCACTATTCGGGAGGCTGAGAGAAGTTAGATGTCCGGGGAACCTCTACAGGTGTCTTATGGACTACTGTAGGGGAAGATACGTGAACCTGAGATGTACAGGATTGACGGTAAGCAAAAAAAACTTACGAAAGTATGTCCCCAGGGGTCGGTATGTGGGCCGATCTTTTGGGACGTAGCACTCGAACCTGGTTTAGTGAAGATGGAGTCACTCCCTAAAACGATGGGGGTGGTTGCTTTTTCGGACGATATAATCAAAATAAATAAAGCATCATCTAGAAGAGACTTAGAAGCTAAAAGTGGCGCAGTTCTCGCTGGGTTGAGCTCATGGTGTAAAATGGTAAAACTGAGTTTAACTCCTGCAAAGACAACTTATGTGGTATTCAGGTGGGGAGGGGGGGTACTCAAGATAAGTCCGAGGATTAAGAATGACGGACAGACGATAAAACGGAGCAACGATACCAGATACCTGGGCGTGATGCTGAATGAGAGGCACTACTTCATGACGCACGTGGAAAAGCTTTGAGAGCTACGAATAAGATAATCAGCATAGGGCAGGGCAGATTTAAACTATCCCTGAGGCTGAGCAGATTGTATCACCAGGCTATGTTGGCCTCTATTGTGTTTGTTTTTTGTTGTCATTTATCCTAACCTCTATACCTAATTGTTTATTTGGCACCTAACTTAACGTCCATGATGTTCCTATCTGCTTAGAATTCCTTGAGTTGGTCCACCCCAGGTATATTATGCTCCCGGTACCCTACCCCGATAGATCTCACGCCGCTTCCAGATCTAGTCCCCGGAGCGGCGTGAGCAGGGGTGGACATCCCCCTATCCACCACCTGGGGAGGCGCCCTACCAGAGATCTCGCTCCACCCACTTTTCACCAAATCCACTACCTAAGGACTTATAATTAACTTACGAACAAATACAATATTTGTTGGTTATGGGGCCAACACGTTGGCTCATCGGCTACGTCACGTGTGACTCAGAAGTAAAATCAGAAACTTTCAGAGAAGTGTACTTCTGAGGCTATCTGGAGCGTACAAGACTGTTGCTACATACACTTTGTGTGTAGCCTTAGGTGTCTGGCCCTTGAACTTAGAGGTGAGGAGGAGAGTGCCATTGTATTGGATAAGGAAGAGGGATATGGATAAATTTTCTAATCTCACGAGAGCAGGGATAAAAACAGGACTTTAGGTCAGGAAATATCTGAAGAAGAGTGGCATTACGAGTGGGAGCGGAACGCATAAGCTATTTCCAAGCGTTTCTGAACAATTGGGAATGGTTTACCAGCAGCCCTCTCTATGTTTGGTACATTTTATTACTGAGCATGGTCCATATAAAGCCACTCTCTTCGCTAGACGACTGACGGATACAGGAACTTGATATTGTGGAAGGGAGGCGACGCTGGGACACGTCGTTATGGAGTGTATTGAGACGTTGCAAGATAGAAGGAACTTACATATACCATTGCAAGCAAGCACGGTTTATCACATACGGCGTGACGTGGACCGATGGAGTATCCTGGATGCATTCGCTGATAATAATGTGTCCAAATACGAAAGAGATAAGTACTTAATTGCAATGAAAAGTAGAGGACAAAATGGATTGGTCAATTTAAGACAAGGGTACAGGACGGAGAGCGACAGTAACATGACAGTAGACAGTGACGTTACAACAGATATGGATGACACATACCAGTACGGCAATACAAAGTCCATAGATGTTACACATACAGACTGGATTATCGTCTGGCGGGGTATAATGTGGTGGGGATCTCTAGGAAAACCAGAGCCTAGCTTAGGGAAGGAGTGCTCTCTGGATTCCAGTAGTGTGAACTGCTGATGAAACGAAGAGCGCTTTGATACCAGCTAGGGAGTACAAGAGAACAACATCTTCAGGTGGGAGAATCAACCCCTCACTCATAGGGTCCAGCCCACTTGGCGCCAAGTGTGTGATGCTGGGCAAGAGCTGTCGAACGTATGGTCCATCCAGCGATCCATCAGATGGCTGCTTTCAGTTTAGAAAATGGATCAGCGATAGCAACTGAAAGACCCTGCAGCCAACTATAAGAAGTACTTGTACTTAGGTTAAGTTAGAATTAAGTATGTTTGTTAATACTTAGGTTAAGTTAGTTGTAAGTTCATAGGTGATGATATTGTGGATAGTAGGTTGAGTAAACTCTTCGTTAGAGCACTTCCCCAGGTGGCGGAAAGGGGGATTCACGTCACCGCTGAGATTTAGGTTTTTATTATAAACTTATTATTTTATATAAGAAAGAAAATAGTTAAAAGATGTATTGTTAGTTCAAGATGTAGATCTAAGTCCTGAGCTACATACTAGGAATCGGGATTGTAGTTTAAATAAATACATAAATGTATTCAACCTTCCTCATCCCTAGCACATTAGCTTAACTATTACGTATTATGTATAGCCCAAATGTGTTAATATATATATTATGTTCATACATCCACGAGTAAAACAAAAATAAACTTACCATTGAGCTATTTGACGGAAAATCGTGTTTGTTGCTAGATCTATTTTAAGCTACTTTCTAACATAACTTTACGAAACTAAATTTGAGTTGGTACAAATTTAGAAAAGCTGTTAGTGCAGTTTTAAAAAAAATCACCACGTATTTATACCCATTCGGGCTATACGTGTAAGTACTAATTATTCTAATGATTTTAGGTATCAGGAAGGCTATATTTAGAGGAAGTATATCCGCATTTGTGTGGTGGAAGTGTGGGAAACCATTTTGTAAATCCCATCCTCGGTACACCAGACAAATCTTTGAATATCGATCTCCCCATCATCTCCAATCTAAGTAAGAGTAGCGCGTTAGACCACGTTGTGGTTTTTAATTAATTTAAAATTCGCATGGACCTATTTAAAACCATAATTTAAGGTTTACTTGAAAGGTCTCATGATTATCTAAAATAAGGAAGCACTAACTCAATTTGAGTTCCAATTTATATTCCACCTTTTTCCCCTGTATCCTTTGAATTGAACCTGTGTCCTCACGAGGTAATTGACAAGTGCCTGACCAGCTTGGCCACAAAGTTATCCCCCCTGTCATATTGTACTGTGTGGCATGCAACACTATGGATGTTTGGGGGGAAGAGTCTGTTAGATTTTCAGGGGGGGGGGAGAAGGGGTCATGCATCCTACCTTGGCTCTTAGAGTCACGCTAGCCGCATTGCACACATATATATACGCGCGCGCAGCCAACTGACCCACACGGCATCAATAGAGCATGGAATGAAACTCAGGGACCTGGGTTTTATCCACACTAGTGACTTTGACCTTAATTTTTCTGTTTAATTTTAGGATTGAGGATGATAAAGGCAGATTAAGGTGCGGCAGAAGGGAGCACGAATAGTTTTAAAGTTCTTATAGCATTACATTTTTTGGCAAAAATAAATCAATTCTATCTCCAGTAGCAACATAGAGTTTAGTTTTCTGCACATGCTAATAGCAACCGATCTTGAATATCGGTCAAGGGTGTTTTGGAATTTTGTCAAAGCTTTTTCTCTTTATTTAAAAAAATTTGAAAAAAAATTCCACGACACCCTTGACCGATATTCAAGATGTGTTGATATTAGCATGTGCAGAAAACTAAACTCTAGGTTGCTACTGGAGAAATATTTGATTTATTTTTGCCAAAAAATATCAATTCTATCAAAACTGTAAAAATACTTTCGCTCTTTTCTTCCACACCTTAAAGGTAGAACTTTCGCACTCACATGTAAAAGAGGTGGGAAAACCACAGGCGTAAATAACTTGTGGGAAACTATTCCAGATGCACACATTCAAGATACTCACATCAAACCTCATCGTCAGTGGAAAGCCAGTTTATTGCGAGCCTTACGCCACAAACGTTGTCAGCATAAGTGTGGGCTTAGGGGATGCCTAGAAAAATCCCATAGGCATATAGGGGGCCTACGTCTATTTTCCTAGTAGATCATAGAACTTGGGCCCTTCCATTTTTCCTATATATATTTCCAAAGCATTTACTAAATACGCATATCCTATACAGCCCACATTCTCAGCACATTAAACATATTTGAACACCTATCTCTCCGTCATACACAATTTTAATCTATTATTAAAAAAACGCCTCAGGCCACACGACCACCGAATCAGGTGGGAATTTATTCATCCCTACGAAGAGTAGGAACCCTAACTTCCAGAACAATACACACATTTTTTCGGCCTTGTCATGATTCTAACATGGTTAGGCCCGCTAACTAAATGCCTGGTTGATCTATTATGACTTTCCAATAAGATGGATGTCGGGGTTGGAACTCTTAACTGACTGAAGGGGGATAAAATACCTGCGGATTTTCTGTAAATTTGGTCTTCTTCATTTCTACGCTAGTAATAATATGTATATATATATATATACATATATACATATATACATATATATATATATATATGTATATATATATATATACATATATACATATATACATATATATATATACACACATATATATATATATACATATACATATATATATATATATACCACATCTTACTACCCGTTCGGTTTATGCACCTGTGCACTAATTACTCTAATGCTTTTAGGGATATGGAGGGTTATATTTAAAGTAAGTGTACCAGCATTTGCGTGGAGGAAGTGTGGGAAAAAACCACTCTTTGTACACCCGTCCGATATTTGAAAAACGATTTCAACATTGATAGTATTATACTATATTTAATGTCACTATAAAGGTATAATATCTATCAAATAGTAGCACCTGCAGATTACATGAATTGAAATAAATACGTGGGGAAAAAAAATCTAGTAACTTTTCTTGCTGACAGATAAGGCTCGTTTTATGAAAATTGGATTTTAATATCAAGCAGTGGCACACACACACACAAAAAAGTATTTATTGAAAACCCAACTACCAAGTCTCTGGAAAGTTGTTGGCCTGCCGCGGCAATAATGTCACAGCCTGTAGTTGACTGCATGCTCCGCAATAAGCCAAAACCAACAAAGGGTTGTTATCAACCCCATTCGATCTTTTAGGGTTGAAAGGGGATTTCCAAGAGAGAGAGAGAGAGAGAGTAGTGGTGGGTAATAGGTAGATAGAGCGGATTAAATGGTCTCCGCCTAGCTAGTTTGTAACGCACCCGTAATCTACGTTGATAAGCAATATCAACCATCATCCCAGAGAGCTATATTAATAATGGATACTCGTTTGAAAAGTGTAGGAGGGGATAGATATATCTTTATGCGTACCTCTAGAAATTTATTAAGGTTTCAAGTACTACTCGTTTTGGATGACGTAAGAATTATTCAATTAAAATGAGTAATGTCCAAAACCTTATCTCACCGTGTGTCTTTTAGAACAAGAGGTCCTAACTTCAATTCCCCCAGTGCCAGCAATTATTTAAATTATAGTTTGTTGAATTGGTGATTCCTCTTTACATAGTGATGAACCAATATTCAGAGGACCGGGTGCTGTATTGATCCTAGTGTTAATGAGTATCAACAAGCAGTTGCTAATCATTGTAATTACTGTAATGTCCGCATGGTCAGGATCACATTTAAATCAATTTAAATTACTTTAATAATGACACCTGAACACGGGAATCGAACCTTGGACTATTAGATTAGCTTGCAAATGCTCTACCACAGAAATATATAGATATATATTTGGTGTGCTGATCCATCAGGCCCGAGTTTGATTTCCGTGTCCAGGGGCCATTTTTTTTAACTAATTTAAATTATTCCGAAAACTATGATAATTTGATAAGATTTGTTTAGATTTTTTCACCACGTTCTTGTAACCGTTTGGGCTGGACGTAAAAAAATATATACTCTATTGCTGTAGAAATGAAGAAGGTAGAATTTTAGAATAAATATACCTGAATTTTCGTGGAGGGAAAGTGTTAAACCATTTAGGGAAAATAAAAATGTAAGCACACATTTCCCCCGAAATTAAGCGTTTGTCATCCCTATTTTACTAGCGTGACTAAAGTCTGTGTATATAGTTTGAATGGGTAGTAAGATGCGGTGTATAAACAAGAAAATAGGAACAAAAGAAAATGAACGTATGTGAAAGCCAAAAACCCTCTTTCACTCGTATTAAACCCGATTAATCAGAATTATTAGTTGTAAGTCTACGTTCGAACTAAAAAAATACCTAATTCGTGGTTTTCTGCGGTCTTTCCTTGACAACAGCCAAAAAGGTTTTTTTTCATAATATAATACTGTAATTAAATTTCATTGTTATATAGTTTTTAAAACCCTGATAAATGGCTTCACTAGTATCAGTTACATTATTAGCCACCCAAGTCAAATTTGGGCGTTATGGATCGCTAGCAAGGTCTTTACTTTTTGAAATTGTTATTTACCAATATATTTCTGTGTTAAAACAAATGAAATACTGCCTTATTAGATAAATTAGATTATTTTTTTTATAAACATAGTAATCTTTATAGTTCTTGAATATCGGTCATACCTGCTTAGGCGGTTTCAGTTTAAGGCAGTGTTTATCAACCTGGGGCGTGCCGGTCCCACCCCCTTCCCCTACCTGAGGGGTGTTTTTTTGTTTTTAAGGGGGTGGTAGTGGGGCTTTTAAGTATGTACTGTATGAATATAATAGCATTCATTTATGTTAATAAAAGCCTACATCAATATATATTTATATTATAAAAAAAATATTAAAATAGCTTTAAATAATTAAATTTGAATCTACAATATGAGACGAATTTAAAGATATTATCGCTGATGTTAGCATGGTTATTAAAGCTATCTTTGGGAGAGTGGGTAGCCAGCGTCCATTTCTCAAAAGTGGGCTTTAGGGTGGAAAAAATAATAGAGGAATTCACTTGTTTAAGGCGTCATTCTCACGGTAGACCGGCCTTCTTTAGACTGGGAAATCTATTGAGGGTGGTTTTTCCCAAAATAGATTTCCACTCTCCTTCTGCGCAAATGTTGGTACAGTAGCGTATAACCTGAAGAGGTAGTAAGACATAATGATAAGAATAATATATATATATATGTCATAATCATAGTAAAATTTAAACATTTTTTATAAATAAAAATAAAAAGTCCTGTTCAAATTTCACGATGTCCATGAAAAATATTCGAACACTGCTTGGATTAATATGGGGAAAACAGACTATATTCATATAGTGAACTCCTTTATTTATTGAGTGAAAGGTTTTTTTATACGGTTCTAATCTATCGTTCTTTTTAACCCCACGTTAAGCGCTCTCCGTTAAGTTAGAAGGGCTCTTAAGTCCATAAA
Organism: Timema poppense; assembly: GCA_902141375.1. Taxonomy (NCBI): domain Eukaryota; kingdom Metazoa; phylum Arthropoda; class Insecta; order Phasmatodea; family Timematidae; genus Timema; species Timema poppense. Next base: position 77,647 of record CABFOV010001444.1, read on the forward strand.
TCCGGTGCGTGCGTACTTGATTTACTGGAAGGTGAACGTGAAATTACTAGGAAGTGAAGGGCTAAAGGGTTGAGGGTAGATGTATAGGGAGAAGGAGTGTGTGATGGGTTGGGATGAGGTGGGGAGTAAATTTCAAAATGACGTCACGAATATCCGACTAAGGAACTCAATGGGGGTGAATGTTACCTTTTAGGTCCCAAACATACATTACTAGTGAGGGGGAAAAGGGGGTGTCTTCAAACAGTTTAATTTATCTACCCCGAATATCACTCACATAGCGTTTTGTGTGGACAGCATTTATTCTTTTATTTTATTTCTTACAGTCACGCCAACTTCTTTATATGATCACGTGATTTGTCATTGCATGTGGAATTTTATTCAAATAAAAAAAATGAATTGATTGTTTTATAAACTACCCTGATGATAAAGGTTGGTTTTATGATTGGGTTTGAAAATTATTTACCCCACCCTCTGGTTTATAGACGAATTATTATAGGAAGGTCTTTTTAGAAAACAAAAACGTATTTTTTATCAACATTTAAATTTTATTAAATAATTATTTTTATCTCTAGAGGTATTGTTAACATCTATCAAAAACGACAGTTTTAAGAATCACATTAAATGACTTACCGCATGAACACATGATTTATTTATATCACTTCATCTTAATAGCCGTTCAGGTTATGGGCCTAAACATAAATTATAATTATCCTAATGGGGTAGGGATGGGAAAAAAGCGTTTTACATTTGCGTGGAAGGAGAATGGGAAATCATTTAGGAAAAAAAACTCTCTGTAGACCCAACTGGGACTCAAACCTCATCACTCAATCATCAGCAGACCAGTCTAATAAAAAAAAATGAAGCCTTAGAGCGTTCAGCAACTGAAGCGGGTTAAATAAAAGAAGATTTAGTAACTTTTAACTGCATCATTTTTTAAGAGACTACCCGCCTCGGTGGCGTAGTTGGCTAACGCGATAGTCGTGTTGAGCTCGACTGCTGAGGACGGGGAGATCGAGGTTCGAATCTCGGTCGGGTGAACTGGGGGGACTTTTCCTAAATGGTTTTTAACTCTCTCTCCACGCAAATGCGGGTTCACTTCCTTTAATTCAACCTTCCCAGTTCCTAATCCATTAGAGTAATTAGTACTTAAAGCGTAGAACCAGAACGGTTAGTAAGAAGCGGTGTTATTATTATTATTATCTATGAGACTGGACTGCTGATGACGGAGAGATGGGAGTTCAAATCCACTGAGGGTATTAATTGATAAATAGTTTCACACACTCTCTCTCTCTTCATTAATATGCGGGTACACTTTCTTTAAGAGCAACCTTCCTCATCCATAGAATATTAGATCAATTAGTTAATGTGCGTAGAGCCAGAACAAGAAGTAGGACGTAGTGTCAAAAAAAATAATATTTTTTTAACTGTCAAAAAAGTTTATTCCTATGATAATTAGACGGTAGAGACAAACTTTGATAAAATCCTCACAGATGTTCACGTTGTCTGAAGTGTCAGTCTCGCCGCAGACTGAATGTCTGTTGATGTGGCACCCAAGTCTTGAACCACCACACGTGTTTATTGGAAGGTGGTGTTCAACCTTTGGTTTGTCTTGTGTCAACACTAATGCTTGTGAATTTATTCTAAAATACCCTTCTCATTATAAGTTAGAGGACGTATGTATACACTAAAATAAATTTCTAACAAATAATTTCAAAAGTACATTATGTTTAATTTTTTACACAAATGAATGAAATATTGTTTGTCTGTAACACAACACCTAGTCCCCTGCCCATTAATTTATAACTGTGAAAGGGAAAACAACCATTTTACAATGTTATGATACATTTTTGGGCCAATATGGGTAATGAGTTCGGGGCCCTTATCTCAGGAAGCAAACACGCTATTGACTGAGCTAAAGTATCGAACTAAAAGCTTTTTTAATTATTATTGTTATTATTATTATTATTATTATTATTAGCACCACGTCTTACTACCCGTTCGGGTTATACGCACTTACGCTAAGGTGTAGTGGTAGGGTGATTGTGAGATGAAATGAGGGACCTACAGTTTAACGTGGAATCCGAACCACGGTGGAGATCTGGCATTCCCCACATTCACAAGATGTCTTGTCAGAGGGGAAGGAAGGGTTTGGTACTTTTTTAATTAATTTTGCACGCACAACCAAAACACAGTTAATATTTGCCACTTATGTATTTCATATTAAAAATATAAATGTATTTATTTAATGTTCCTTAAAATATTTACTAATTTAAATTAATTTAATATGAAAGCTTGAGTTTTAAACTTTACCACTAAACTATGGTTATTCAATCCAAATATGCTATCATGTGATAGATATTCTTAGGGTATGGCTTTTAAAGTAAATTTTTGTCCTCTTGATTATTTAAACAGATGTATCTGTTCCCAAGAAAACGTCCCTATGATATGGATACAAATATTGTAATTCACAAGTTAAATGTAGTAAGATCCTAAACAAACATGTTTTATTAAATGTATTGATATTTCATTAATAATTTTGTGTTTATGATGAAGAGCTCTATTAAATTATGTATCTAATTACTTATTACTATTATTATTATTATTATTATTAGTATTATTATTATTATTATTAGCACCCTATCTTACTACCCGTTCGGGTTATACGCACTTACGCTAATATGTAATGGTAGGGTGATTGTGAGATGAAATGGAGGACCTACAAGTTTAACGTGGAATCCAAACCACGGTGGAGGCCTGGCATTCCACACATTCACAAGTTTTGATTAATACACGTCTTGTCAGAAGTGAAGGAAGGGTTTGGAAATCAGATAAATCTGTACCGGGACAGAGGATTTAACCACGGACCCCCAGCACAGAAGTCTGACACCTTAGACTACCAGGTCACCTGAACCAATTATTCATTGATAACATTTCTCATTAACTATGACGTTGCTAGCTATAATTTGAAGTAAGCTAATAGGAAGTGTGATTGCGTGTAGTAAGGGGTAGTTAAAAAAATATTTACTTTTACTTTAAATTTAATATCACCAAAAATTGACAAAATATATTATTTATTTGTATTAATTGCGACAAATCAGGATGGTTGATTTATTTGAAAATAGTTTTATTTTAATGTTTAATATGTGGTTTTTTTACCAGTACAATTATGTATAGGTATTTAAAGATTACGGAATGTTTTCACACTCCTAGAATTATAAATATTAGGTATTTTCACGTGTCTTCAATTTAACTATAAAAATATCTTCTTTTTTTTCTTCTAAATATTAAATATTTTTTAAATATTCATGGCTCAAATTTGATGTGAAAAACAATCAATTTTATCACTAAGAAATTTCATTAACATAAAATTATAAAACAATAAAATATCATCAAAAGTACACAAAATGACTATTGTAAAAAAACTCTTCACTACAACAATTATACCTTACAAAGCTCTGGATACTTTTCCCATGAAATGGGTTTATAAATCAAAAAAGTATCTGCTGTATCAAAGAAATTTGAAGTTTTGGTAGCTTACACAAACTAGACGAGATAAATAAAAAAATGCGTTTTATTTAAAAAATAAAGTTTTCCCTAGAATCTTTTTTATGTAAGACAACCGTCATTTCAGACAAATTAGCTATAGTAAGAATCCAACGAAATTGTTTCTCTTTTTTCTTTTACGCTCTTCATTTGTCTATGTTTATTTTTTTATTTTAAAAATCATGAAAAATAAAGTTTTTAAAAATTAGTTGTAACCTCTTGTTCAGTCAGGGAGTAGTTAAATAATTATTTAAATTAACAAATGTATAATTTATGTTTATAAATGAACTACTCATTTCTAAAGGAGTTTGAAAGCTCACATCAAAGTAAACTTCCTTTCTTTCTTCATTATTTCCTCTTTAAATATTTAAAGAATTATTGTAAAGTTGTTACTGCATAATGAATACCATTTTTATAATTAGATTCACTTTGGTGTAGATGAAAAACATAAATATTGATAGCAAGTCTAGCTCCAAGCGATATTATTTTGTATTGAGGAATATAAAATGCAGTCCACCTTCTGGCTTGCTGGCTCCAACGTGCTATCATCATAGTCCATATTGACACCACGCCGGGCGCTACAGTCAGCCGCGCTACTGCAGAGCTAAAAGGGAGGAACTACTAGGAAAACTAGCTTTTAGAAACGCCGATAGATGGCAGTCAAGTAATAAAAACAAAGATTAAATATTTTCCAACCTCTTTCGTTCGGGTGTTTTCCTAATACAAATCGTGAACCATTTGCTTCATACGCTACGGTGGCTTTTTCTTTAATGGACTATATATTTTTTTTTTTTACTGAACAAATTAATTAATACCAAATGAGGTGCATTTTTAATAAATGAGTTAAGATAAATGTATAATAAGTATATATCTCTTAACAAACTAAAACTAATTGGATCCATAAGTACACAAAATATTAAACATAATTGTATATATATTTTTGTAACTAAATATTACTTTATACATATATTTTGGTTCAATGATATTAGAACGCTTACAGTCAGTCAGACGTATTAACATATGAATACGTAGCCTCATATTATAGAAAAAGTCTTATATGAGCGTTACTATTACAATGGATGCATGTTCTAAGGACCAAACTGCTGATGACAGGGAGATTGAGCTTTGGGCCTCATCAGGTGTAGTGAGATTGTTTTTTCCAAGATGTTTCTTCACTCTCCCTTCATGAAAATGGGGGTACACATCCTCTAAATTCAAACCTTTCTCAACCCTAACGCACTATCGTTGGTACATATGCGTATGGCCCAAACAGGTAATAAGACATAGTGCTAATATATTTTAGCGCTAGAAAAGTTACTAAAACTACTTTCATGTAATCAATCACACGTCAAGTCATGTGATATTCAGCTGTCACTTTTGATAGATATTATCAATACCTATATAATAACACTACACATTTAAGAGACCATTAAACCCTTTCGAAATTTTGCACATTAAACCTTCCCCTTCCGCATTCCCCCCCCCCCCCCCCCC
>CABFOV010001444.1:82912-117770 GCA_902141375.1 Timema poppense
CCCCCCCCCCTAAAAAAAGATTTAGTCTTTTGTTGTGTTGTTGAAATGTAATTAATACTCAGCGAAGTGTATACACAAAATAGCAGAGAAAGTATATTTTCGGTAATTATTATTATTATTATTATTATTAGCACCACGTCTTACTAACCGTTCGGGTTATACGCACTTACGCTAATGTGTAATGGTAGGGTGATTGTGAGATGAAATGGAGGACCTACAGTTTAACGTTTAACGTAGAATCCGAACCACGGTGGAGGCCTGGCATTCCCCACATTCACAGGTTGTGATTAAATTTTCGGTAATTGATACAGAAATATTGTTGGGTTTTTCTTTTAACTTATATTTTAAACAAACTATGTATTTTAACGTAAACTGAGTATGCTATGTCAGAGGTCGGTCAAAAAAATCCTAGCCACTGATACCGTTCTCGTTTTGAAATACCTTTTTTCTTCACCATACTTGTGAGATAAATAATTATTTGGTAGAATTAACACCTCGTGGAACACGCATCGGTGGTCCGGAAGCGTCACTCTTGTGCTAGAATGGATTGCCGTTGGCGGGGAGACCGGTGTTTTAATTCCGGTTAGGTGTACTGAGGATTATTTTCTTGAATAATTTCCCATCCTACTTCCACAAAAATATCAGTAAATTTCGTCCACAATTTTACCTTTTTCAATATTATACTAGCGTAATTAATGTATGTGTCTAACCCCTTGGAAAATCTTAAAACCTTCATATCTTTATAAAAAAAAACACCATGGTATCAGCCTGCAATAGGACCGAAAAGAATACATGGCCACATTTTGTATCAAAGAAAATGCCAGATTGTGTGGATAGAGGGTGTCATGTGGTCAGCACAACAAACTTTCTGGCCATTAATCTCAGTTTTCTAGACTTATTTTCATTTAAGTAGTTCCTCCTTTTACCTCAAGAGGCTGAGTTGACATCTTTCTAGACACACTCCTTCACAGATAATATGGAAGCTCTGGGAATTGAACCCGGAGCCTCTGGATCTGTATTCAGTGACTCTGAACACCAGGCCACAGAGGTAGTCCACGTACAATATTAGGTTTTGAAAATGTAACGTATAGAGATCTGAAGACGAAGACATTTTGAAAACTCAAAACAATCTGCGACGCTTTGTCCTGAACTCTCCCGGAACGGCGTAACCGCTTTGACAATTGCTATTCGACTGTTATGTAGTAACAGAGGTCCCCAACACCGCAGTTATTCTCCCCCATCTTCAAGCGCATGTAACCGCTCTCGCCCCAAGCTGGCCCCCAACTGTTCTTCAGGATGAAATAGGAGCTGTTGTTATCATTGACGTAGCCCCACAACGTGATCGCGTGGTTGATGGTGGTGCAGTTCTCTCCGTCGTACTTCAAGCTGAATATACCTGGGGACAAGGAAAACATCCTGCCTTGAGCTGAATATACCTGGGGAGAGCTAAAACATCATGTCTCAAGCTGAATATACCTGCGGACAAGGAATACATCATGTCTCAAGCTGAATATGCCTTGGGACAGCTAAAACAACCTGTCTCAAGCTGAAGATACCTGGAGACAAGGAAAACATCCTGTCTCGAGCTGAATATACCTGGGGACAAGGAAAACATCCTGTCTCGAGCTGAATATACCTGGGGACAAAGAAAACATACTGCCTTGAGCTGAAGATACCTGGGGAGAGCTAAAACATCATGTCTCAAGCTGAAGATATCCGGAGACAAGGAAAACATCCTGTCTCGAGCTGAATATACCTGGGGACAAGGAAAACATCCTGTCTCAAGCTGAATATACCTAGGGCCAGCTAAAATATCATGTCTCAAGCTGAAGATACCTGGGGACAAGGAAAACATCCTGTCTCGAGCTGAATGTACCTGGGGACCAAGAAAACATACTGCCTTGAGCTGAAGATACCTGGGGAGAGCTAAAACATCATGTCTCAAGCTGAAGATACCTGGAGACAAGGAAAACATCCTGTCTCGAGCTGAATATACCTGGGGAAAAGGAAAACATACTGCCTTGAGCGAAGATACCTGGGGACAAATAATATTTCCATTTAGATCTAACTCACGCCGCATCTTACCACCCGTCCATTCTAAGCACATGTAATTATTCACTAATTCGCTAGATACGAGTACAGGGAGGCCCGGATTATGGGAAAATCATTTCCAAGACAGATACCGATCGTAGGATCTAGCACCCTGAGAGGTAAAGAATCAATTCTTGACTGATTTATCAATAGTGTTATGAGTTTTTACCTGTGTGGTATAACATGAATCCTTGACTGATTTATCAATAGTGTTATGAGTTTTAACCTGAGTGATGTAACATAAATCCTTGACTGATTTATCAATAGTGCTATGAGTTTTTACCTGAGTGTTATAACATGAATCCTTGACTGATTTATCAATAGTGCTATGAGTTTTTACCTGTATGGTATAACATGAATCCTTGACTGCTAGCGCAGACTCCACAGACAATGGGACCATGATTGGCAATCGCGTTCATCATCGCTGTTTCATTTTTAGCTGGTATGCGCTTGTAGCTTTTTAAGGTGGCAATCTTACGTGATATCTCATGACACGACTCTGTACCCTGAAACGTTAGAATCACACTTCTTTCAATCTCTTCTGTTTTTGGACCGAGAGTTTCAGAAACACGTTCGTGCTACCAGTGAGTTTAAACAAGATTGATTAGTGACATATGACGAGGAATTTTGAATTCTCAAATAAATTCACACACATTCGATTAAAGAAAAAATGACAAAATTACCACATAAAAATGAATAGAACCCTTGGTGAGGATTAAACCATGGGCTTCTCGCGTCAGTATCGGAGTGTGCATAACAGTTGCATTGACCTTTTTGGTAAAGTATTAAAATTAACTCTCTAGAGGCCCTATATATATTCTAATATAAATAGGAAGGAAATTTATCTGGCAGTTAATAAAATTACTTAAACAGAGTTGATATATTTATACACTAAGTCATGTGATCTGAAACCATCAATGTTCATATAAAATATCAATATGTATAAAATATATATAATTCCGTAAGGATTTTAATATTCTGATCCCCCCCTCACTGGCCGTCATTCTCTTGTCAGACTGGCTTGCTGAAGACGGGAATATCGGGGTTCAAATCCCGATCGGGTCACTTGGGAATGTTTTTTTCCCACGAAAATGCTTCATTCCTCATCCCTACCCAATTAGAGCAATTATTAAATATGCTTATAGCCTGAACAGTTAGTAAGATGCGGGGATTTTTTTTAAACTTTATTTAAATTTAAATTCTACACATTCTTATGATCATCATAGTTAAACATAAAGCTGTAAACTCAACAGGCATTGTGACCCCACCTAAAACACGCTCCGACCCTAAACGGAGTTGCGACCCCTAGGCTGGAAACCACTATAATAAAAGGTGTTTGTTTACATTTTATAAAAGTATCTTCCTACCAGGACTGTTCTACGCTTACCAAGCACTAGTTATATTAATATTTAAAAACATATATATCATGCTTACTGCAAATGTACAGTAGCCCCATGGATTCTTTGATGCTGACTGACAGCTCACAGCTGACAGCTTGACAGCTTGACAGCTTTGAAAAGTTACCAGACCAAATTATGTATCCTTACGCCGAACCATATGATCTGCAAAAAACATTTGTTTAGCAGCTGTCACTTCTGACGGTCAAAATTTAAGTATATACCTAAATGTTGAGTGTCAGAAGTCATCTGTCAGCTGTCAGTCAGCACCAAAGAAGCCATGGGGCTACTGTATATGTTTGTGTATGTGTTAGTATTTTCTAAACTTTCCTTTCACCAGAATCTTAATTGATCGTCCGTTCCCTCCAAAACACCTACCAGTGCCGTGTACGGATATGCACTCCTGGCTACAGTCCAGTTCTGTTTGATGAACTCAAACACGTTCTTAAATGTCCCACCTGAACATTTCTGTTCTGAGCAGTCGATCAGATACTGCTCACTAAGTCCGACACTTCTATTCTTGACTTTGAGCCACTGGGCTTCCAAAACTTCAACCTGGTACAAAATATAAAATATTATTATATATTTGTGACAAAACATTTGCACGGAAGGAAAATGAGAAACCATTTAAGAAAAAGCATCTTATATTACATCCAACTGGGACTAAAACAGTGACCTCACCTTCAGTGTTGGTTCAGAATATTGTGAGGGTGTCTAAAAATTGTGAAGTTACTCTAAAACGGTTCTAACAGTTCTAAAGTCATCTTTCTTGCAATTAAAATGTTTTGGCAAAAATTTACTATACAAGAGGAAGATGAATTTGAAAAGAACTTGAATGGCGTTGGTTTGGTTTGAGAATTTGAAAACCAAAAATGCAAAAATTCTATTTTGAAGATAGTAAGTAAATAGTTTTACAAGTGAATGCTAAAAAGACTACATATATTATCACAAATTACTTCGAAAAATATATAATTTAACATTGTTAATGATTTTAAATAGTTTAGAACAATTTTAACAAGAAATAACGATAGTAGAGTGGAAATTTGGAAAATAATACAGTCAGGCAATATATGCTATTACTCGGTCATTAAGTTGTTGACATCCCACTTGCTTTAAGGGAATATTAAACACAGAATATACAAAAGAGTACTTTTACCGTTTGTTTTCCGTGGGTTTAAAACGTGGTATCTTACCTTACATGACGAAAAAGATGTATGGTGTTCTAAAACAAGGTGTCTACGAAGATATTTTGTCCAAAATGGGATGAGAATACTGGGGAGTGGAGGAAGCTACATAATGATGAGTTACATACCCTGTATTCATAACAAGCATTGTCAAGATAATCAAGTCTCACAGGTTACGGTAGGAAGTACATTAAGGGCGAATGGGAAATTATAAAACCCTATTCAGGGCACTTATTAGCAAACCCAATGGAAAAATACTAGTGGAAAGGCAAAGACGGAGATGGCAGGATAACATTAGAATGGACCTGAAGGAGATAGGGTATAATGAGGTGGACTGGGTAGAATTGGCTCAAGGTAGGACTAGGTGACGTACTTTTGTGAATGTGGCAATGTACTTTCAAGCTCCTAATGCCATAGATTAGTGACCTTTATATTCCCAAAGTATGACTCACCGCCGTAAAGGCCCAGCATGCCCCACAGCCCCCTTGATTCAAGACGGGGGTTTCATAACCCTTCTCCCGCCAATCGAAACTTTTCGGGATCGATGGATCGACAGAAACGGCCCCATCGCTCGTACCACTAACTGCAGTATCGATAGTTCCACTGCTTGAGAAGGTTCCAGTCTCCGATGACCCCAGGATACTCATGTCCTCATCGTAGGTGGGATCTGTGTCTTCATCTACGATCAGGCCAGTGTAGCGACTGCACATCTCGCTCACCGACTAAGAAAATCAGACAAGATATACAGTAGTCCCGTGGCTTCTTTGATGCTAACTGACATCTGACAGCTGACTTCTGACAGTCAACATTTAGGTATATAGGTCATTTAGGTATTTAGGTCAAAAGTGCCAGCTGCTAAACACATGTTTTTGCTGATCATATGGTTCAGCATAGGGATATATAATTTGATCTGGTAACTTTTCAAAGCCGCCCGTTGTCAGCTGTGAGCTGTCAGTCAGCACCAAAGAAGCCATGGGGCTACTGTATTTGCAATGTGAAGCTCCGTCTACAGATTTTCTATCCATAAGGTGCGTAGTCCACAAACCGTGGTGACTGGTCAACTCCGCAGTAACATATTTCCTTGTCGATGGTGTCCTAGTTAGTAAAACCTGTAGTCAACAACCATCATGCATAGTCTGAAATCAACTCCACAGAAACATATTACCCTTTCGATAAAGTTCTTAATCCACAAGAAGATATAAATTTCAGAGTATCCAGTCGTCCCCAACGGTAACGGTCTCATATTGTCATCTGACGACACCATGAGCTTGTCCTTGTAGCTGCGCCATAGTGAAAACAGACAAGGTATACTCCATTCACGGTAGGAATTACTCTCTGAAAGGTCTTTTTTCCTACTAATATCCTACTATATAATAGATTTCTGGTAAGAAAAAAGGCCTTTCGGAAAAAAATTCCTACGGTGAACGGACTTTTGGGCTTGCTACCTTGAAATGTAAATGAAGGCTACCTATTTGGTCCTCAAGTGATAGTTTCGGATCAGGCCATTGCTGTAACTGGTGTACATGCATCCTCTCCAGAAACTAAGCACAAGAACAAATTGAGATCTAATATAGATTACTAGCCTTGTGGATCTGAACGATCGTTGTCAAATAATTTGAAGTGCATTTTGCTTTGTTTGGACTTTGAATGCCTACATCTGGTACTTTCTGGTTTGTTCCAGACGTATTCCTCATGGCAGGTGAGATAGGAGTGATTTAAACTTTACAATACATATCGTAATTCCGTCAATTGAAGTATATTTTTTTGATAGTTCAAAATGCTAACAAATTTAAGGCTATGCTTCGCGGTAGCCACGTTTAACATATGCTGCAAACAGTTGTAAGTTTTATAAGCTCTAGTAATACCGTTTAGCACCGTATCTTCCTTAACATTCGAGTTAATGGAAATACCCGCCTCGGTGGCGTAGTTGGCTAACACGCTTGTCGTGTTGAAGCTCGACTGCTGAGGACGGGGAGATCGAGTTTCGAATCTCGGTCGGGTGAACTGGGGGATGGTTTTTCCTAAATGGTTTTCCATTCTCCCTCCACGCAAATGCGGGTTCACTTACTCTAATTCAACCTTCCCAAGTCCAAATCCATTAGAGTAATTAGTACTTAAAGCGTATAACCCGAACGGGTAGTAAGACGTAGTGCTAAATATTATTATTATTAATTATAGTAATGTGTTAGGGGTAAGGAAGATTGAATATTAAGAAAGTGTACCCGCATTTTACTGAAGGGACAGGGGAAAGCTATTTATGAATAAATACCCTCATTGCACCCGACCGGGATTCCAGCCCCAATCTCTCAGTCTTTATTAGTCCATTATATTGCAAGAGTGATATATTAAACCATCCGACTACCGAAGTTGGTATCAAGGTAATTCCTTTTGTATTTTTTTTATAGTAAAAAAATATTCTTGACACAACTAAATTAAATATTGCTTCGTAAGATAAGTTTAATCTAGTTTTCTATGCACAATAATATCAACAACTCTTAAATATTTGTAATTATCATAATGGAATTTGAAATACAAACTTTAAATAGGGATAGCAAAGGTCCTGGTTAAATTATGCGATTCTCACGATAGAAAATTTGAGAAACAACAACTTTATAGCAATATTATACTCAAAACAAATTTTTTTATTAATCAAGATAAAAAAAAAGATTATAAATATACACTCCATTCTCGGTAGGAATTACTCTACGAAAGGTCTTTTTTTCTTACCAATATCCTACTATGTGATATATTTCTGGTAGGGAAAAAGGCCTTTCAGAAAACAATTCCTACGCCAATACTTACCATGTGTGCAAATTTGTTTCGTGTTACTCTGAATTCCCTCTCGTTTCTGTCATGTAATTCGTTGTGGCTTTTTATAAAGTCCATGTTGTCGTGAAACACGTGCCTTTTGACAATAACATCCGAGGCCTGATCTGTGATGAACTGGAAAGTAAAATATTAGTAGATTAGAGAATTAACATTCTTCTCCTTGTTTATGACGAGTTTTTAAGAAAGTCAAGACATCTCATAATACTTGGCTTAGCCCTTATAAGGCTTTTCTCCCTCGGAACTACTCAACCGTGATTGGACTAGTTAGTGATTGAAGTGACGAACGGGTCTATAACTGGCTGTTAATACAGTTTTGGTGCTGACTGACAGCTCACAGCTGACAGCTGACGGCTTTGAAAAGCTACCAAACCAAATTATGTATCCCTACACCGAACCAAATGATCTGCAAAAAATATGTGTTTAGCAGCTGTCACTTCTGACAGTCAAAATGTAGGTATATACCTAAATATTGACTGTCAGCAGTCAGCTGTGAGCTGTCAGTCAGCACCAAAGAAGCCATGGGGCTACTGTAATGTTTCGCAAACTGTACTATATAAAATTGTTGGAATCTCAAATCATTTTCTTACTATTTTGTTGCAAAAACCTTATACAGTCTTCTATAATATTAAATATTTGAAAATATAATTTCTAGTGATTTGATTGTCGAGTAGGATTTAGTTTTCTATTATTGTTACAAATATAAGGGATGTAACCAAAGAAGATTTTGGATTCATCCATAACATGAAAAGAATTGAAACTACAGACTATTAAATATGATATTTCGGTGCAAAACAAACTAGATCTTACTCATCCATAGGAGGAACTTTCTGCTGCATGACAACATAGAAGGAAAGAGTATCCTAGGAAGTAGGAGGACTCAGATATTTGATGGCTTGAAGGAAATAAGATAATTCTGGGGTTTGAAGGAGAAGGCAGACGACAGAGCACATTGGCGGTCTAAGTAAATGGAATGGATCCGTCGTAGGACAGGAACTCTAATAATATTCGATTATTCGTCAGGGAAAAAGGGGACTGCCACAAAGTGATGCAAAATTTATACCGATGCAAAGAATGTGGAAAGAATGTCACGTTGAATAATGTATTAAATATTCAATTTGTTCATTGATGTAAGAGTTTGCAACTGAGGTAGCTTGGCGACTACCATGTTGAGTTTCCACTGACTAACCACGAAAATGTGGTAGACAAGTAAGCAAATAGTTGCTCCATTAGTGGACAGATATTCGGATACATTAACGGCTATGTTCAAGCTACTGGTTGGTAATTTATGTTCTATTCGAGTCACTTTTAAGTCTTAGTTGAGTATTTCCGTGGTGGAAAGGCTCAAGGTTTTGAACTAATTAGGTGACCTGGCGGTCTAGGGGTAAGGTGTCAGACTTCTATGCTGCCGTCCGGGGTTCAATCCTCGGTCCCAGCATAGATTTATCTGATTATCAAACCCTTCCTTCACCTCTGACAAGACATCTTTTGAATGTGAGGGATGCCAGGTCTCCACCGTGGTTCGGATTCCACGTTAAACTGTAGGTCCTTCATTTCATCTCACAATCACCCTATCATTACATATTAGCGTAAGTGCGTATAACCCGAACGGGTAGTAAGACGCGGTGCTAATAATAATTGAACTAATTCACTAAGACTATGGATTAGTTAATATGGTCTTAACCCGGCCACCTTTTTTGAACCCCAATTGAATTTTAGTATTAATCAAAGGTTCGCGGTTACCCTCCTTTTCTTCATATTACATTTGCTATTTTTTTATTGTTTGGATTTAATTTTTCCTCAAATACCTGCTTCCACTTTTATAATAAATAATATATCATAAATAAAATAAACATTATTTTACTAAGCTATTTGATTTTACTATACCTTTATGATTTATTCTCTATCAAGATAATTTAGGTTAAACTTTTATGAATATGTTGTTTTCTAAAATGATCAACTAAGAAATTGCCACGATATCAACCAGTTGCCGATCTCATGTGCGGTGAATTAATTTAAACCCACTTCGTTGGCTGCATGGTCTTAGGCGTCACTCTCGCAATGGACTGGACTGCCTAAGATGAGGAGATAGGGATTCTTTCCCAGTCGGGTTCACTTATGATGATTTTTTCCTAAATGGTTTTCCACTCTTCTTTCGTGGAAATATGGGTACACTTCCTATAAATGCCACCCCTCCTAGGCCCTAATACATTAACGTAGTTAGTACATAGACTTATAACTCGAAAGCGTAGTAAGACTCAATGCTTACAAACTAACATTAATTGTATCTTTGCCATCTTCTGAGCATTGAAAACGTTGAGTGAAGAATTATTTTCAAACACCCAATATACGAGTATTTGTATTGTAACTTGGACATGTGATCTAAACTGACTACATAGTCTAAGAAATAACATATGTTCGAGAGGTCGATTAACATAATGAGATTTGTATTGTAACTTTATAGCTGTCAGGAAACTTACGTAATAAAAACAATTTATAAATATTTAGTTTACATTAATAGGGGGAAAATGAATTTGTCTGCTTATTCTGTGAATTTGTTATCCATAACTCACGTGATTAGACTGTAAATAAATTAATATATATATATATATATATATGCTACATACACACTATATAAATATGAAAATAAATTTCAGAAAAATCCGCCTAAAAGCTTCTTTTCTTAATATAACACTTAAAATAGAGATACTCTTTTTGTAAAATGTAGCTACAGCTTAGATCATGACAACTTTTTCAACCAAAACTGAACTCCAAAACATTTATTAGCTAGTCCAATTAAAAATAATTGAAGCAAAAGTGTATTCCCAAAAATATTGAAACCATACCTGAATCTGCCCTAGTACATCTGTGGTTTTTTGATTCGCATGAAAACTCCAGCACACGCATAATACTATAACTTTCACAAGTTGAACCATTTTAATGGTTTCAAAACTCTAAATAAACCACGTATGAATTTATATTAAGGTACACTAACTCAACCATAACAGGTATTTGGTTTAGAACCTTAAGAGTCCCTTCTGAAAATAATTAAACTTTGAAAAATATCTTCATTAAAATGGTGTTATATAGACAAAACTTTCCGAGCGAAACGTGAATCAGCTAGTGAGAATATAATCGAAGACATGATATTTTCACGTTGATAATATTTTGTTCCCAAATTTATTGAGTATAGGCCTAATTTTACAACATGTACTAATAGCAGCATTTAATTATATTTGCTTATCAAGCAAGGAATAATCAGAATATAATTGAAATATTTCAACGGATCGTGTAAATGTGTGTAAACATTTCTGTACTAGTTTTGTTATTGTTTGGATAAATATTTGTTCATACACAAACAAAAATTATTTTGGCCAGATCTGTAATAGTTCATATTTATACTTAGTGTCACGTGGGCGATTCATTTCGTGAGTAAGGGAAAATATTACAAATTGATGTATATACTTCATCCCACACGATTACTATCGATATTTTATCAAACTAATTACGTGTCCAGTGGAAAAGAAATATAAAAAAAAACTGAGGCGAGAAAAAGAAGTGTTTATAAACTAAACAAAATTTATGACAAATACAAATTAAATCACATACAAACTCAATTAAGATAAGTGAGGGAAAATCCTGAGATTCGTTAAATTTTATAAGGATTATTATTCGAATGAATTTAATGAATAAATAAAACTATTATACATAATGTTAAATCAGTAAATACTGCAGTGACGTAAAGTGGAGCTCTTTGTCAGAGCTTTAGCTAGGTATTTATTTATATATATTTATAGACAAACTTGTGATACGTCGTTATCGGGTAACCTGGCGGTCTAGGGGTAAGGTGTCAGACTTCTATGCTGCCGTCCGGGGTTCAATCCTTGGTCCCGGCACAGATTTATCTGATTACCAAACCCTTCCTTCACCTCTGACAAGACATCTTGTGAATGTGGGGAATGCCAGGCCTCCACCGTGGTTCGGATTCCACGTTAAACTGTAGGTCCATTTCATCTCATAATCACCCTACCATTACACATTAGCGTGAGTGCGTATAACCCGAACGGGTAGTGAGACGTGGTGCTAATAATAATAATAATAGATATGTCGTTACCTTAGCTAAAAAAACTGGTGAAGATAACTGCGGAGCTACTTAAAAAGGAAGTAGCAGCTCCAGTGTAGAAAACTGATATAAACGGGAATAGGGTTTGTTGTGCTCACCACATGACACCTTATATCCACAAATTCTGGTACTATTTTAGCCAATATGCAGCGGCCATTCCATTGGTATAGCTCGCTTGGGGGCTGACGCTTCGATAGATGATAAATAATTTGGTTTGATAAATAACATGTAAACACTTGTATGAAGGTATTTATCTCTATTTAGAGCCAGGGCTGCCTCGAGCATAGTTTTTTTTTTTTTTGCCCAAACACACAAACACCTTTCATTTTGGCACCTCTCTTCTACCAGATAAGCTACATTGTGTCCAAACACTGTATTATAACATTTAACGGGAATAATTGCAAGACAAAAATTCATGGAGTTATCATGGTCGTTGAGTTCCCTTATTATTTCCACTATGATTTTTATTGAAGCTACATACAATTTAAAATATTAGAATTGGGCCTGTTTAAGGATGTTCAGTTTTGGGACATCATTTTGAGTTAAAAGTTATATTTCATCAAAAATGTAAAGGATATAAATAATAAAAATAGCATTTTTAGATATCCTTAAACTATGTATGCTCTTATAGATGTATCACTATGTCGTAAATACTGGATCATTCCAATCACGATTATCCTAATTTGCGGTTTATTTAAAAAAACCTTAAACCAAATAAGATTGTATTGATATTATGTGAAAGGCTTCACTTATAATAATTATGTCTTGCCAAATACATTACAGTAGCCTTGTCTTTAAAGTTAGAAATATAGTGGACGTTGGTTTAACCATTGTATTGTTTGTATGCATAGATTAATCTAAGAATAGTGATGGAATGGACGAGTTCTACTTAATTCTGGGAAACTTCTCCCTGGGCACTAACAATTATTATTATTATTATTATTATTATTATTATTAGCACCACGTCTTACTACCCGTTCGGGTTATACGCACTTACGCTAATGTGTAATGGTAGGGTGATTGTGAGATTAAATGAAGGACCTACAGTTTAACGTGGAATCCGAACCACGGTGGAGACCTGGCATTCCATACATTCACAAGATGTCTTGTCAGAGGTGAAGGAAGGGTTTGGTAATCAGATAAATTTGTGCCGGGACCGAGGATTGAACCCCGGCCGCCAGGGCACTAACAATCTTTGCAAATTTTTGCAAATTTTGGTTTGGATTGGTTTATCTCTTTAAGCGTACAGTTCTTTGTTTAGTAGATATAATTTCCAATCCTTTTATTCTTTTGTATCATTAATATAGAATTAAAAATATTGCTATATGCTGGGTAGCCAGGCTATTATAGTTTTACAGTACTTTTATATCCTCATCTAAATATTTAGATGTGGCAATAACCGTAATTAACAAATATAATAACCTGGATATTTAACCCATCATGGTATGCACATTCTTACCGTTGGCATAGTACTACTGGCTTAAAGCCTTTTACGAGTCAAAAATGGCTGTGTTAACTGATAGCTCACGGTATTAATTGATCGCTTATATCTGGCTAACAATTGCATTTATTATTTTATTATTCTTGTACAAATGTTGATAGAGATTATTTTCCATTATCCAGTGAGAATGTCATGGATAAGAAGCTAGAAATAAAAGTTTTCCAAAAATCATTAAGTATGTTCATTATTTGGGACAACCATAATTAGCTACCAAAGTGATATTGATAAGTACGGATTTTATTATTTGCAGGAGAGAGGTTTATTGGCGGACACAAATAATTAAACATGTTATAAAGTGCTCAAATTTTAATATTAAATCAAAACATCACCAAAAACAATCACACTGAGACAGTTGCCAAATAAACAAACATTCTATATAAAGGTAAGAGGTATAAAAAAGTTTTTGTAAATGATTAAAATACTTCATTTATATACACGTCTTATCTTATATAATAATTGGTTTTTTTTTCTGTAATACTGATTCAATTACATCTTCTAACAACGTGAAATGTTGTCCACGTAGAGTGAAGTTTGGTGAGCTTGATATGTATGCTGGTCTTTGCCGTCTTTTTGGATGGTAACCAGAATACTTAGATAAAATTTGAACCTTGGTAGTATCTCGAAGCAGGATTGAGATTACACTTTGATAAGGTGTCCTGCCCAAGGACATAAGTCTTTGATGCACAAGCTGTCATTTGACTGTGTTAATTAGGAACCAAGAAATTGTATCCTTCGCTGAATGAAATATTATATAGAATAATTGTTATTAAAAAAATATTCGATTGCTATAATTAGAGTATCAAAAACGGTTATGCTACTCGAGCCATAAATAAATTAATCTCGTCATAATATGTATTGTACAAGTGAAGATAGGAACTAAAATGTTAACAAGACGTGTAAAGTTTTGCTTCTCGTTTCGTCGACTGTTTTCTTGTAAGAGTTTTTCTTGTCTCCGTCTGCCGTAGTGTATTTCATCAACCGGGAAATCATAATCAGTTGTGAGAACAGCTTTTCGTGTTTTATTAATCTCTCTCTCTCTCTTGACCTATCTAAGAGCGTAGGTCACGGAAAGGACTTTACACAGTCGGGTAGCTGGTGGCGGTGGTGATGGCGCAGTTGTTACCGTAGTTCCTTATGATACGGATGTAACCGGCCTCACCGTAGTCTGGACCCCAAGAGTTCTTCACGATCCAGTAGTCCTGACCGTTCTCGAAACCGTAACCGACAATCAACACTCCGTGGTCCATATCGGTGGTGCTGCAAGTGGGTTCATAGTAGATACCTAAAGATATGGAGAAAAAAAAGAAATAAACATAAGGTAGAAGTTCGGTAAATAACAAATTATATATTATTTGCGTCCATAAATTAAATTTATCTATTTATTATTATTATTATTATTATTATTATTATTATTATTATTATTATTATTATTATTATTATTATTATTATTAGAACCACGTCTTACTACCCGTTCGGGTTATACGCACTTACGCTAATGTGTAATGGTAGGGTGATTGTGAGATGAAATAGAGGACCTACAGTTTAACGTGGGATCCGAACCACGGTGGAGGCCTGGCATTCCCCACATTCACAAGATGTCTTGTCAGAGGTGAGGGAGGGGTTTGGTAATTTATAAATCTGTGCCGGGACCGAGGATTGAACCCCGGCCGCCAGCACAGAAGTTTGACACCTTACCCCTAGACCGCCAGGTCACCGGAAATTTATTTAATATCTTTGTTAATCATCGTGTTCTAAAAATCATACCATGATCATGTCGATATTTGTTGACAGTTCAAGTCAAACCCGCGATCAATATATTCTCAAAACATACGATTAATAAACCTGACAGTTAATTCACGTCATTGGTCACACGGTTTTAGGTGTCAGGCTAATAATACATTAGTGATGGGGAGGTAGTGGTTCTGTTCTTAACTGGGTGAGCTTGGGTTTATTTCTTCACATGTTATTGTATCAATATATCTCCTCCCTTCTCATTTCAACACTAATGCAAGTGCATTTCGTCAAAGTTGTCTTCTTAATCCTATATCCTAGATTAAAAAGGTTCAGAACCTTAGTTCTGAACGTATTGTACAAAAAAAATGCGAACTTATTTTTTTACCTAACTTTATTGAGAGCATTAGGACTAGTGTTTAGCGCGTGCGTACCTGAGTGGTAAAGGCTGAAAGAGTCCTTGCTGGCGTCCATGCCGGCGGCCAGAGGGCCGACATCGCTGACGGCCTGAGCCACAGCGTTCTCGTCTCCGTTAGCAATGTCCACCCATCCGCTGACAGTAGCGGCTACCGCGCCGGAGTTGTAACCACACACGCCGTTCTATAAAATACACAATTAAGAGACTGATAAAAACATGTTTAGAGGAAGCTACCGTAAGGTTAGTGACTTTGTTCCAGGATCTCATGTTTGATCATCGTCAAGTACATTACTAGTGGTTTGTCCATTTAAAATATACCTATTACTTCCACGCAATAGCTTTTTCACAGTTTAACACTTATACCGCCCATCCTCCGACTAATATGGAAGGCTAACACAGTGAAATTAGCTACAAAACTCCGCTTAAACCGTTAAACCTAGCTACATATCTTTACTTGAAAACTGTGACATTTATGTCAATTTAAAATAAATGGCCTTTATTTGAAAATAGTATTTTTAAAGTGGTGAGATTATTTCATCGTTCTCAATCCCACTCTTTACTAAAACTCTACCACAATGCGACGTCTAGTTCGAGTTGTATTACCTACTTTAGCTAGGTGCTATTCATGAGGTGAGATGGACTCGAAAATTGTATTATGTAAGACTGAATTAACCGATGATATCACTATTCGAACCTCCTAGTATAATGAGATAGTTTATATTCAGTGTTGGTTAATTTCAACCTCATGCAATGGATAATGATAGTCACTACTTGAACTAGTGAATGAATGTATTTTAAAGCTATAGAATTATACATTTTAAATTAAGGAACTTAAGTTCTACATTCTATATAAAGCACCTAAGGTTATACAGTCTTAATAAAGAACCTAAAGCTTTATCTCAAAGTGACTCAGAGAGATATTTCACTAGAGGTCCACCTATCATCCTAAGGTTAACCTCGTACTCACCTTGGCAGTGTAAGGGTACTGGTCCTCTCTCTCAATCCCACCGTTGTTCCTGATGTAGTTGTAAGCAGTGTCCATCCATCCTCCGTCACAATTCATTCCTGAGCAGTCCACCAACTGCTGCTCACTCAAGGACACAAGTTGACCAGTGGCCTTAAAATGTTGTCCTTCAAGAGCTCCAGTCTGTGGGAAGGGAGAACAAAGGGGTTAGCGTGGAATTGATCTGCCCTCCAGACAGACTTTTTCATTTGTATTCTCTAACGCCCGATGCAATTGACCAGCACCGCAAATAAAGTGACTTAAAAAAAGAAAGAGAATCATTTGAAACCAACAACAAGCTTTCTAAATCATATCTGCTTAGGATCGGGAGTTTGATAAACCATCCTTGGCGAAAAGTTTTATTTTACGTCAACCCTCGAATTACATGGTCAACATGTATTTACAGTGGCAAAGGTTTATCAAGACCTGGTGTACCATAGTGCCTCTAAAGACCTATATAATTTCTCATTTTGGCAAAGGTCTAGCAAGACCTGGTGTACCATAGTGCCTCTAAAGACCTATATAATTTCTCATTTTGGCAAAGGTCTAGCAAGACCCAGTATGCCATAATTATACATCCTAAATACACACAAGTGCTCGTGATGACAAAGACTCAGCAAAGACCCTTTGTTCCGTATAAGCCTCCAAGTGGCACACAATAGGCCCTTACCGTGGCAAAAGCCCAACAAGATCCACAGCCTCCCTGGTTCTTCACGGGAGTCACGTAGCCGTAGTTCCTCCAGTCGATGCTGGCGTAAGCTGTCAAGTTACTGCTGACATGCTTGGACCTGGGGAGGCTGCTCTGCAGCTTAATGCTGCCACCGCGGTAAGCGCGACGCTCCTCTGGAGTCTGAAACATTGGACAAACATCAATATCGTACAGGAGACTCTGTTTTTCGGTGTAATGTGGATCAAGCCTAGCTCATATATTAACGACTTTGGATAGAATGGAAGGTTAATTCATTGGTGCATTAACATATTGCTACTTAGTACTACTTTCTTTAAGGTACTATCTAATGTTATCTTCCCATCTATGTCAATGTTTTCCCACTAGTCTCTTAACATTAAGTTTACCAGTCAATACTTGATTAAAGTAACTTATATCAGAAATATCGTAAATGATGGGACTAGTAAATATTACTGTTAGAAAGTAGTAGTACATTATAGAAATACTCGAAGAGCTTTGAAATGTTATGCTGGAGAAGACTCGATGAAATTAAATTGACAGACAGGGAGACAAACTCATAGATTCTAAGAAGAGTGAGTGTGAAGAGAACAATGTTGGATGTGATTCTTTGGTGCAAGGCAAACTGGATCGCATACAGCTTTAGGAGGAACTGTCTTCTGCACGATGTCATAGAAGGAAATATTGAGGGAAAGAGGAGTTCAGGAAGAAACTTCCTTCTACACGACGTCATAGAAGGAAAGATTGAGGAAAAGAGGAGTTCAGAAAGGAGGATGATTCAAATATTGGTTAAATGAAGGAGATAAAAAAAACTTTGGGATCTGAAGGAGGCATAATACAGGGCGCATTAATGATCTAAGTTCACCGAAAAAAGAAATGGACCTGTTGTAAGAGAGAGCAGATAATAATAATAATAATAATAGTGCAGTGCCTATACAAAATATTCTAAAATATATATTAAGTCCTCTGCTCCATTCGAGTGTGCATAGCTGGACCCATGACAATGACTTTTCAAGTATATTGGTAGGTATAAATCGTTCATTTATTTGTTATCTTAATCTCCTAGATATTGAACGGAGAAAAGTGGTTTTATCAGCATTTATCTAAGGAATTACTCATCGATGTACACTCGTGACAATTACTATTAGGTTAAGTTATATTAACTAACTCTGAGTTTAACTAGAAGGACGTAAAATTTTCACACGGAAATATCAGCATCGGAATAGTAAAAAAAAAAATCAACTTATATTATTCGCACCAAAGTTGGTCATAAAATTGTTGGGATCAACGATACTATATTAAAATAATGTATTTTCACTGTGGTATTTTTTTTAAATTGTATTAATATTCATCAGGGATATCCACATTTAATTACTTAAACGAGTAAGAATGATAAAGGTAAAATTTAAAATAAATAGTAATATTTTATCTTGGAGAGTATAGTGAGGAATCTTTAAGGAAAAGTCATCATATGTAAATTCAGCGGGGATTCTAGCACTTACCTCTCCATGTCTATCAAATTAGTTTATTGTGATCCTGGTGCCTTAGATCGTGTGACCATCAGCTAGTATTGGAAACTAATGGAGGTATTTAAAGTCTAGACTCAGAAGTCTACCGATCTCCCCGTATTCGAATAACAAGAAATTCAGATAAAATGGGGGATTGTTTGCCGTCCTAAAAGTGGCACTGAAATATTTGTAATAATCATAGGAGGTAGTTGTGTTTTATTCACCATGTCTGCGAACTTGTTGAGGGCCATTGTGTAAGTTGTCTTGCCCTGTTCGTACAAAGCGTTGTGCTCCTCAACCAATGTCTTACTCTTGAGGAACGTGTTGAGACGAGCTTCGTCTTCGGCTGTACTGTAGACTTTGCCATGAGCGGTCTGAAAATAAGAACAATAATTAGAGAAATCCTTATAGTGATCTAGGATAACTATATATTATTTTATTTCTGCATTGATTTATATAATATCGTGTCATTAATAAGGATGTATTAAAAATAAAAATATGTATAAAAATGACAAGTGAATACAATAATCAAACTCAGAGCTTTCAGCCTAGTGTATAAATGTTCCAAAATTGATACATCCAAATTAATTATACATCATTACTTTTTTATTTATTTTATTGGCACCTCTTCTTACTACCCGTTCATTTTATTCTCTACTAATTTGAATTAATGTAGTCTAATAATAATGTGTAGATCGTTGGTTGGTTAGATTTATCAGTATCCTAATCAACGTGATTAGTGGTAAGGTTAAATTTTATATGCTGATGGATTGTACAAGTTGAAATTTTGGATTTCCATGACTGTCATTTTAATACATAAATATTTGAACAAGATGTTTATAAGTTTTATAGCTGTTGTAATTTTTATAAGTTTGTTTACATTGAATATGTTTTTATTTATATATTATTATATGTTACAAATTATTGTGTATTATAAGCAGTGTTAGATTTATTTTGACTTCATACAATATACATGTTATTTCAAATGAAGATAATTTCTAAATATTTCAACTGCGAGGAAAATAAGTTATAACATTTGTTAATATGGCTATAATAAGTTAACTAGCTAATAGGTATTTCATCACTTTTAAAATATTTAACTAATTAAATAAAATTGTTGTGCTAACTATATTTCCAAACCAAATTAATATGGAGATTTTCATTAGGTGAAAACTTAACTCATAAGTAATTTTCTAATGTATCTAGAGTATATCTATGGCAGGATTATAGGTGACAGCTAGGAAAATGTACCACATATCCATTCGCCAAACTATATGATCTAAAATACCAGAAAGTGTTATTAGACAGGTTTGATAAAACTTTTTATTGATGATAAACTACTACTAAGCAGATGATATTTTTTTCGTATAAGGTACATAAGGTGCTTTGAGCCAATGCTTGCAATTAAGAGTCTTATGCAAAAGTAGCCCCATGGCTTCTTTAGTGCTGAGTGACAGCTCACATCTGACAGCTAAAAGATTTGAAAAGTTACCGGGCCAAATTATGTAACCCTAACCATAACCAGAACCATATGATCTGCAAAAACATGTGTTTAGCAGCTGTCACTTCTGACAGTCAATATTTAGGTATAGACCTAAATGTTGACTGTCAGAAGTCAGCTGATAGCTGTCAGTCAGCACCAAAGAAGCCATAGGGCTACTGTAGCTGCCCCTTACCGCCTCTTTGCAAATTGAGTTAAGCTTATGAACAAAAATAAATACCTTGTAGACCGACCAATCATCAAGAACTTGTTCTGAGATAGGGATGGCAAACCCCACCGCCAACAAGGCTGATACGACCAAGAGGAACTTCATGTTTGATTTCTGGAAGAAACAAAAAAAGTATTTCAATCTTCGTATTTAATATTATTATTAATGTTGTTGTTTTGATTATTATAAACCCCGTATCGGATAATATAACAAACTAAGGGCCTTTGTTTATATGTAATAGTAATACCTAGAGTTATTATTATTAGCACCGCGTCTTACTACCCGTTCGGGTTATACGCACTTACGCTAATGTGTAATGGTAGGGTTATTGTGATATAAAATGGAGGACCTACAGTTTAACGTGGAATCCAAACCACGGTGGAGGCCTGGCATTCCACACATTCACAAGCTGTGATTAATACACGTCTTATCAAAGGTGAAGGAAGGGTTTGGTAATCAGATAAATCTGTGCCGGGACCAAGGATTGAACCCCGGACCCCAGCACAGAAGTCTGACACCTTTCCCCTAGACCACCAGGTCAACAATACATAGAGTTAAGGTGTGATAAAAGAGATGAGAGATGAAGTCAGTATTTTTACAGTTCTTTGAGAAAATAACACTTTTCACCGAAATAAAGGAAAAAAATCAGTATAAACGTTTAGATTAATTTTCTACAGGTGTT
The DNA here is from genome assembly GCA_902141375.1 of Timema poppense. Classification (NCBI taxonomy): domain Eukaryota; kingdom Metazoa; phylum Arthropoda; class Insecta; order Phasmatodea; family Timematidae; genus Timema; species Timema poppense. Next base: position 103,771 of record CABFOV010001444.1, read on the forward strand.
CGATAAACATGAAAAGTTGGGAATTAGCAAGATTATAGTGGCATTTGACAGATACTTTTTAAATTAATTGAAAAATTTATTTTTAAATTCCGTTAAATCCACGGCATTTATTCAATGAATGTTTAGATGACTGTTTGTAGAGAGCTATACTAAACTAAACGAATATATTGTATGAATATTTTCTTTATTTTCGCTAAAATATGTTGTTTTTTTAAGAAAAAATTGTCAAAATATTTTCTTTGACTAGCAATACTGCTCCATCACTCCTAAAATGAATCATCAGTCCTAAGATGTATCTATTAATATCTTTTGAACAAAAAATATTTTTAAGGTTAACATTAAGTCAAATAATTATATATATAAAATATTAGGCAATACTCTAATTTAAACTGTTAATTCTGATGGTTACTTACGAGGATCTGTTGTTGTGGATCTGTTGAACACTTTGGTCAAGATCCTACTATTTATACCACTCAGTTAACCATACTCTGACGTCATTACTAAGGTTAATCTCTCAAAATCTGAAGTAGAAAATATCCAACTCGTAGTCACGAGGCGGTGGTTATCACAAAGTCGTTGGGAGAGGGTTTATCACATCTTAGGTAGCGTAACGATTGGAGTGCCTACCTTGAAGAAGTGATTTTAATCCAGTGGGAGCAGATGGCCTTAGCATGTTTTTTTTTAAATCACAAATGGAAAGATAAATCAACCTTGTAAAATGGTTGATGGTGATTGATTTTAATATATTTGTAAATTAATAAGATAAATCTTGCAAAAATTATTTTAATACAATCTTAAGTGATCAGCGCTAATATTGATGTATTAATGTGGTATTTAAAGTAATACTAGTTAAGGTATATATTTTTCAAGTTTCTTTAAGAAATAATTAATTTTTTCAACACAATAAATAATATATATCTTGAGTAGCTACGTTCATGAGGGACTAAATAGCAAAGCCATTTTTCTTTAATTACGGATATAGCCAGCCAGATAAATTATCATAATCTTTAGGTGGGATGGAAAGGACGCGAGAAGTGGCCATTATTTCTTCAGTTTTTGTAGCGAATTTTTTTTGGCCAAAATAAAAAAAATATTGCTCCAGTATAAATATAATTTAATTTCCTTCACACTGTGATATCAACAGTTGTTGAATATCTGTCATGAGCATAGTGGCATTAAAGGGGAAACTTCTTAAATTAAGAGAAAAAGTTGTCATTAAATTCCAGGATAGCTTTAACAGATATTCAACAACTGTCATCATGTGAGGAAAACTAAATTATATGTTTCTAATGAACCAATATTTTATTTATTTGCGCCAAAAAAGTTTTGTTAAAAAAACTGCAAAAACAATGGCCATTTCTTGCGTCTCTTTCCAACCCATCTTAAATTTAAAAATTACACCTGGACACAATATTAAAATACAGGACCTTTGGACTAGTACGCCAATGCTCTATCTAAACACTGAGTTATCGAGGTATTGTCCCGTTTCCAGGGCCACTATTCACTCATAATTTAAGGCAGAGTCTGTGGCGGACGTGTGGAAATCATCAGCTATATACATGTGATAAATTAAGAATCACGAGCAATCAAATAACGCGTACTAGGCCAAATATCCCGGGTTCAATTCCCGTGTCCAGGTGTCTATTTCAATTTAATGAATAGCTGCGTAAAGGTTAACTTTTTATGCATAGTAATGTCAACAGTTATTATTATTATTATTATTATTAGAACCACATCTTACTACCTGTTCGAGTTATACGCACTTACGCTAATGTGTAATGGTAGGGTGATAGTGAGATGAAATGGAGGACCTACAGTTTAACGTGGGATCCGAACCACGGTGGAGGNTCACAAGTTGTGATTAATACACGTCTTGTCAGAGGTGAAGGAAGGGTTTGGTAATCAGATAAATCTGTGCCGAGACCGAGGATTGAGCCCCGGACCCCCAATACAGGAGTCCGTCACCTTACCCCTAGACCACCAGGTCACCCACCTCCAACATTTCTTAAATACAACTTTTTCTCTTAATTTAATATGTCTTTGTTCAAATGCCAACTAACATATGACAAAGAGTCAACAACTGGTGATAATAGCATGTGCAGAAAATTCGTCTAAACGTATCTACAAAATAGATATTTTATTAATTTAGACCCAAACCATTTTCAATTAAAAATTTAACAAATATAGATCTTTAATTTCTATCACTTACATCCCACTCTAGTAAAATTAAAGTATTAATTATTGGTGTACATTTAAATAAAAAATGCAATCGATTGAAAACTAACAGCTTAGAAAGAGAAATGAATACGTCCATTCATTTGTAGGACTAGTTCATTCAATTTATCTTCTCATGTCCATTTTTAATATCCTACCTGAGATATTCTTAATTATATACTCATTAGTTCAAAATAGTATTTTTCTGTTTTGTGAAACAACAAACGTTTTGGACAATGGTAGGCAAGGAATTGTAATTTTTCTCCAGGTATAATTTGTTTTTGGAATATGAAAGGAATAATATCTTATTTGTAATCTATAAAACTATACGAAAAGCCACATCATGCTAGAAAAAATATTCATAATACTTTCAAAAAATGCATATGTCACTTTAAAAAATAAAGTATAATAATCTAGCTATTGACAAAAAATATGCATAAGAGTTTAAAAAATTGTATCTATCTATATATAATTAATATTTGACTATACAATTATAGGTAATAATTTATGAAAATAACATTTTAGAAAATATTATTTTATAAATATGTATACATAAAACTTTACAAAAAAATAGACAAATAGCTTTTTTTTATAAAATATTGCAAACCCTTGATAACTATACAAATACCAATAAACTCTTGCGAATCTTTTGCACAATCAACCTTCCCTTACTGTCTACCCCCTCCTCCCCCCAAAAAAAGATTTAGTATTTTGTTGGGTTGTTGGAATTAAATACTCAGAGAAGTGTATACACAAACTAGCAAAGAGAGTTTATTATTGTGAACGTATTTACAATTTACAATACCTCTTTGTATACAATATTTGATGTCAGAATGCAATCATCAATTTTCTTTTAAATTAAATTACAAACAAACAAAGTGTTTTAACGTAAAATGAGTATTCTATGTCAGAAGTATGTAACAAATCCTATCCACTGATACCTTATGAATTGCTGTAGGGTTTGTATTATTTGATAAAAAGTGATGTTGACAACAGAAATAATATATAGTATTACTTTTGAAAAAAAAACCTTTAAAAACAATTATATGTAAGACTTTATTATATATACATAAACTATATTTTTACTGCGCCGAATGAAATTACACAGTTAACATTATAAAAACAATTATTTATGTTTGATAATAATGCACATAGTATGTTATCAAACATGCACAGCCATACATACATAGTTATTTTCTAACACAGTTTGTCTTGGATATAAAATTAAGAATGAATAATTCAGAGATATCTACAAGTGATTTCCTAGATATTTGTTACTACATTTGTAGCAGGTAAAGTATTTGAGGAAACGGTTTTAATTTTTTAAATATTCCTTTTATGTAAGACAGAAGACTCATTAGCTCCCAAACTAGTATTTAAAAATTAAAGTTAAAAACTCTCAACTAGCTTTCTTTGACTAAATCTAACTTATTGGTCTAACTGTTAAAGCTAAAGGTTATTTTAGCAAATAATTCACCTCAAACATTGAACTATAGAAATATGTAATGGTAATTAAATTGATAGTAAAAATTAGTATATCAATTTAAATTTGTACACTCAATACTACAAGAATAAATCATATGTTCCCGGATATGGACAAGGGAATTTTAAGAGACCCTTAAAAATAAGCTTTTATTCTAATCCCAGTGGTCAGTTTTGTTTTTACCTTAAGGGGGCCGCTTATTTAAGTGGGAAATTGCCACACAGACGTCCAACTATAACGTAACATTTAATTCTATAATGTGTTATTTCAAAATATAACTCACGTCAAATTAAGTTTGAAAGATACCAACAAAGCTCTTTTCCTTTAACAGCCCTATAGTTAGAGTTTTATAGAAAATAAAAAGTGTGAAGGTGTGACATTAGCTTATGTTTGAGACATTTTAATCATATTTTTGGAAATATGAGACTAAAATTTACGAAAAAGGGTTCCAGATCCAGCCTTCCTCTGCAAATACAGTCGTTTTGTGATAGGCTCACACAGAAAATTTGAAGATATTTAAGAGCTATCAGCGAGTTTTCCTCTTTACCTTGAAATAACAGGTATCGTATTTTTTCCCCTCCTTTTTTTGGTTAACATTTCAAGAGGTAGTTGTAGGTGAGTAGAAAAAGGGAGTATAATCCTATCCAGAACTAAACAGAAGGGTACTTCCAGAAAACGATACCGACCATCGTAATTTAAGCCGTGTGGCCTGAGAGCGATAGATGCTTTCTGGCAGACCGAGGTATTCAGCCGCCTTAACGGAGGCAAGAAATCAGGTTGGATTAAATTATAATAATGTAAATAAATAGAGTACCTAGTGCGATTATCTTTTAATTTGTCTTAAGAGTCTTTAAAAAAAATATAGGAAAAACTAAACGTGTTTTCATGTAAACCAAATTTCTCTCTAAATGTACTTTTAAATATTTATGCTTACTCTTTTCATGAAAACCTTTGTTTATATGAGGGGGAAGATTTATAATGAAATGCACCAACAGTAGTGTAAGTATGGGACGTAAACCAATGTGATAAATTACATCTGTTGAACTACTACACATTGCACCCAGTTGAGATTCGAACTGTATATATTCTAGGTAACTGGAGAGATTCTCTGCGAGTCAACAACTTTAGACAGTGTGACCACCGGTGTAGGTCTTAAAGTTCATGAGTAAGTACCTTAGTAATAATGAAACTACCCCCACTGTTGGGCTCGTGGGTGCATGCGCTAGTGTCCACTTGTCTGATTCGAGGGTATCTATGAGGTGGGTTTGAGTCCTGGCTAAATCTAATAATGTTTTTTTTATAAATGAATTCTCACGTTCCCTCGGAAAAAAGTAGGTAAACTTTTTTAACTCTCCTTACGTCATAATGGTAAATATGTATATAATCTAAATCGGTATTAAGACGCAGTATGTGTAAAAAAATTAGTATATATTTATTTAATATTACCTTGAATGTAGCAAACGTAACGTTTTGAAATACTTTTTCAACAACTTGACATTGATTAGTATAAAAAGTAAAGTCTTTTCAAGTGATTTCATGATAACATCAAAATGTTAGACGCAATCTGTTAAAATGAGTTACTTAACCAAAGTTCAATAATTGATAGTGTATAAAAAGACATACTTGAAAAATACATTAAATAAATTTAATACATTCCAAAGGTTAAATAGTTTGCCATTTCAATGTGTAATTCATCTCGGAATCTAAATATTATGAGAATATGTTTGTACATAACATAATATTGTTTATTGTGATAAGTTGGTAAATACCTTTAAAGTGCTTTTAATTATATATGTACAACTTTATAAAAATATAATAAATATATTTATATATATTTTTTAACCACTTCGTCTTACAAGTTAAATAATTTTCATTTATAATTAATCTAACGCGTAAGAAATCATTTTAAAGGTAATCTATCAACATTTGCTTGGAATGGAAATGGGGAACCATTTAGGAAACCACCTGCAGTACACCCGATCTAGATTCGAACTCCAATCTTCTTGTTTTGAGCAGGCCACTCTAACATGATAGAGACGCATTAGATCATTGACCAATGAAGCGTTTTTATATTATTATATTAAATCTGTGATTTGTGTACCAAATGACTGAGATATTTGTGGTTAATTATAATCTATTAATAACTTAAAATGTAATAATTATATGAGATCATGGCTAGTAAAATGTTTATTGATTAGAATTACCCTGTTCATGAGGTGAAACCAGGCGAAAATTTGCATTCTAAAAAAGTGTTAAAAATATAACTATTCAAATTAAACAGTCGAATATATTTTTAAATATAGAAAAAAGATCATGTTGACAGACAGGGCTACAAATGAAAAAGTCCTAAGAAGAGAACCATTTTGGATGTGATTCTGCGGTTCAAAGCAAACTAGATCAGACACATCCTTAGGAAGGACTTTCTTCTGCATGACGTAATAGAAGGAAAGGTTGAGGGAAATAGTAGTTCAGGAAGAAACTTTCTTCTACACGACGTCATAGAAGGAAACGTTGAGGGAGAGAGGAGTTCAGGAAGAAACTTTCTTCTGCACGACGTCATAGAAGGAAACGTTGAGGGAGAGAGGAGTTCAGGAAGAAACTTTCTTCTACACGACGTCATAGAAGGAAACGTTAAGGGAGAGAGGAGTTCAGGAAGAAACTTTCTTCTGCACGACGTCATAGAAGAAAAGGTTGAGGGAAAGAGGAGTTCAGGAAGAAACTTTCTTCTGCACGACGTCATAGAAGGAAAGGTTGAGGGAAACAGGATCTCAGAAAGAAGGATTCATATTATTAAGAATTAAAGGAGGAGGCAGAGGACCGGACGCATTAGTAGTGTAAGCTCACTGACAATGGGAATGGATCTGTCGTAAAACAGAACACCCAATAATAATATAAGAGAAATAGTTTCTAAATATTTTATATAATAGTAAGAATATACTCTAAAACAAATATTGATTAACAATATAATTCCTTTTATGGTTTTATGAAATTCGAGGTAGCTTTGTCGATTAATGACGATGAATGAAATCCCATGAATTATTTAACCATGCAAGCTTCCAAAAGTATAAGTGAGTAGGCCCACAAAAAAAGGGAACATATTATTTCACACATTGATTAAGCTAGGATTATTGGGAACGCGAGAAAAGGCCAGTGTATTTACAGTTTTAAATCAAAACACTTTTTGGCCAAACTAAATCAAATATTTCTCCAGTATCAAAACAGAGTTTAATTTCCTTCACTTAGTGATATCAACAGTTGTTAAATATCTCTAAAAAAAATTACTGTAATCTAATGACAACTTTTTCTCTTCGTTTATAAAGTTTATCTTCTAATGCCATTATGCTCACGACAGATATTCAACAGCTGTTGATATCACCGTGAGAAGAAAATTAAACTCTCTTTTTGTAATTGATAAATATTTTTTTTTTACTATAAACATTTCAAAAACACTTAACTTTTTTTGAGTACACTATATCAGCCCCTTAAGGGAAGGGTTGGGATGGGGAATGGTGGCTAATTCTCTTTTTTTTTTTTTTTTTCTTTTNTTTTTTTTTTTTTTTTTCCTTTTTCTGGTATTCTGGCACAAGATAATTATTATTTTGTGTCACGCTAAGGATGCGATTTATTTGTATTACAAATAACACAACTGTAGTGACATTTTTAAAGCTCGTCGAGTGTTCATGAAATCTTCACATCGGCTTTAGTAGCGACACTTTCGGTGACCTGGTGGTCTAGGTGTAAGGTGTCAGACTTCTATGCTGGCGGCCGGGGTTCAATCCTCAGTTCCGGCAAAGATTAATCGGATTACCAAACCCTTCCTTCACCTCTGACAAGACATCTTGTGAATGTGAGGAATGCCAGGCCTCCACCGTGGTTCGGATTCCACGTTAAACCGTAGGTCCTTCATTTCATCTCACAATCACCCTACCATTACACATGAGCGTAAGTGCATATAACCCGAACGGGTAGTAATACGCGGTGCTAATAATAAGTAGCGACACTTTGATTATTTGAAAAAAAATACACTTTTTTGTATCTATTATAGTGGTTAGATCAGTTACTTTGAAACAAACATTATTTTTATCTACTCAAAGTACCCTTTTACCTTTCTAGACTATCAGCATATACACAGAGTTGAGATGATGGTAATAAAGGTTGGATTCGCATGAAGATGGAGAATAAAACAATTTAGGAAAAAAGCATTCAAAGTTCAACCTTAACGGGATTTTAATCCCAAACCTCAAGGTTAAGTTTATAACTTTCTCTTTTCTCCCATAATTATATATTTCTTTGAACTTTTAGTTCACATTCTTCCCACGTGAAATTAATGTTAAATTATCCGGGTAGCAAAGATTTGAGCTGACACAGAGGTAACAGTTTTTTTTTTCAATAGTAATATCACATTTTGCATTTAAGATATAAAATATATATTATAGTTTTGTAGTCCAGTATTCAGAACTGTGTCTATTTACTGAGATAGTAACTATGAGCTCAGTTCCCTAAAGATTTATCTCTTGTGAATTGTCAGTTAGGGGGCAGGATGTTGTGTATTTTCTAGTGCTAGGATCGTTTTTATGTAGTTCTGTGTTATTTTAACGTATCTCACGTTTTTCTGGTTGACATTTGAAAATGTACACTAATTGTTTCGCCATTATATAAAATACATTAAATAAATTTAATACATTCCAAAGGTTAAATAGTTTGCCATTTCAATGTGTAACTCATCTCGGAATATAAATATTATGAAAATATGTTTGTACATAACATAATATTGTTTATTGTGATAAGCTGGGAAATACCTTTAAAGTGCTTTTAATTATATATGTACAACTTTATAAAAATATAATAAATATATTTATATATATTTTTAACCACTTCGTCTTACAAATTAAATAATTTTCATTTATGATTAATCTAACGCGTAAGAAATCATTTTAAAGGTAATCTATCAACATTTGCTTGGAATGAAAATAGGAAACCACCTGCAGTACACCCGATCTAGATTCGAACCACAATCTTCTCGATTTGAGAGGGCCACTCTAAAATGATAGAGACGCATTAGATCATTGACCACTGAAGCGTTTTTTATATTATTGTATTAAACCTGTGATTTGTGTACCTAAATGACTTTGAGATATTTTTGGTTAATTATAATCTATTAATAACTTTAAATGTAATAATTATATGAGATTATGGCTAGTAAAATGTTTATTGATTAGAATTACCCTGTTCATTAGGTGAAACAAGGCGAAAATTTGTATTCTAAAAAAGTGTTCAAATATAACTATTAAAATTAAACAGTCGAATATATTTTTAAATATAGAAAAAAGAACGCCCAGCCCAAACCCTTGGATCTAGAAAGCTGAAATTTTGCACAGAGGATTCCTTTATGATGTAGACAAGGAATGTGGCTGGATTTTTTGAATAGCAACCTAAGTTATTTTACCCTCAGTGTCCGGATTTTACAATAGGTGGTGGGCGAGTCATTAAAAAAAATATGGAGTGAAAACGCGAACTAAGTCACGGGCAACAGCTAGTAATCTATAAGATATGAGTAGATTAACATATCTTCAAGTACATATTGTATCAGGCCACTTCGAAACCACATCGATAGCGATCAAATACATATGTGTGATAATTATTCTAAGCAGTGTAGCATGATCGTGGGAATAATGGCCGGGTGTTAAGGCCTCCTCGGTCTGCGAGAATGTACCAATCGCTGTCAGGGCCACACCAAACTTCATTGGTCTGTATTGTTTGATGGGACTACTTCTCTATTCTGTCTAAGATTATATACTCCCTTTATCCACTCATAACTATCCTTTGCCATTGTCAATAAGAAAGAGGAGAAAAAAACCCACGAATCTTACTATCCAAAGGTAAAAAGGAAATCTCACATCTAGTTCTCAAATAAATAAAAATCATAAATTGTGAACACATAAAAAAAACTACGATATTTTTTAGAGGAAGACTAAATCTAGAGCGCTTTTTCATCAAAACTGGTCTCATAATTCCGTAAACATGCTTAAAAAGTCGTTGAAAATGAGCTAATTTCATATTTATATACATATTTTTTCTATTTTTAAAACTCAATCCATAGGGTTGTTAAGGAAAAAAAAAGAATCATATTAGAATAATTTTACTTTATTTTGGAGTTAGCCTTAGCCATATTTTGAAATAACGCATCTTATAAATAAATATTGCAATAGAGCTGAGTTTACCCGCCTCGGTGGCGTAGTTGGCTAACTCGCTAATCGTGTTGAGCTTGACTGCTGAGGACGGGGAGATCAAGGTTTGAATCTCGGTTGGGTGAATTGGGGGTAGTTTTTTCTAAATGGTTTTCCACTCTCCCTCAATGAAAATGCGTGTTCACTTCCTCTTATTCAACCTTTCCAATTCCTAATCCATTAGCGTAATTGGTACATAAAAGCGTATAACCCGAATGGGTAGTAATACGTGGTTCTAAATAATAATAATAATAATAATAAATAGAGCTGAACGTCCGAACGGCAATTTCTCACTTAGCGTGGTTGAGTACAGTGGTATAGCCTTAGTTTTTTAATGTATAGGTCTTATGTAAGTACACTGTACTTTAAGTACGCGCGCTAACCCTAAACATTAGCTGAGTTGGTAGATCGTGGTTGGAGTTGATTTCTAAACCCGGTTTAAAATACTTCAATTAGAAACTTCAGCCTCTTCTTTCCACTAAGTGATAGCGCTATGATATTGGGTCTAGTTATTGTTTTAAACAAGGTTAGTCCACTAATCGAATGTATCTGAGTTAAATTGAAACAAAAATGTAAAAAATAGATGATATGTCGCATCTTATAGACTTTCTATTTTCATCTTAAAATTTGTGAATATAATTTATAAACAATGTTGCAGAAACACTCCACCAAAGATCATAACAATCAACTTAGTATGGTTAAGATCTTATAAAATAAATATTCTTTTATAAATGTGGGTGTTTTAAAATAATATTTTAAATAAATGATTTTCTTTTATAATACTACCACTTTACAATCATAAAGTTATTTCGGAAACCTTATGAAAGCCCTGTATATCAAGTTTGAACCTTAAGAGTAAAATAATTTCGGCTCTAGGTCAGATAGTAAACGGTTTATGATTGTGATCAATGGTCAGGGTGATTATTTGAACATTGTCTAAATAAAGTGATCCCATCTTATCTATTAAAAAAAAACATATGGTCCGGTCAAGAATTTTAATTTTTCAAGTAGTTTATCTTGTGTTCAAATATAATTTTTTTAACATCCACTTATAAAAACGATTGTGTAAGATGTCATTGACATGGATTTAGCTTTACCTTTATTTAATACGACGCATTAAACACCTAGACAAAATTGTGTAATTGTTTATATAGAATTGTATGGCCGATGTGAACCTCCATTTTTTTTTTCCAAGCGTAGGAAGAATGATTTTATAGTAAAAAAAACATATTTCGATAATTGTTGATGTTCATGACCCCCTGAAACTGAGAAAAAAACGGCTTTCCCAAATCCGTATGTCTTTCCATGCGCCTCTGTGTGTGTGTGTGTGTGTGTGTGTACCGCAATTTACAGCCTTAACTATTTTACCAATCAGGCTAAAAGTTGATATTTAGCGTTTTTATAAGGCTATCCTGAATTTTTTTTAAATTAGATATCTAACCATAAAACTAATGGTAATTTACAGAAGGGCAAAAAGATAAAATATTGATTCTCTCTAAATCTGTTCTAACGATTTTGATTAAACTTATCTAGACAAGGTTTAAGATAACAATATAGTAGTTCTATTTTTCTCATGAAAATTAGTTTAAGGGTACCTTACGTATCACAAATTTCCCGCAAATATTTGAAATACGAAATAATTTATTGTTTTAAGGTTGTACCTTGGCTAAAAATAAAGATATGCTAATAGAAATATATGTTGTTTATAAGAATAATATCTTCCTGGCTAGAGCCAAATATATACAATTTTTTTTAATGCAGCTCTGAAAATGAAATTGATTGCTATGCTCTTATGTGGACAGATATGTTCGCTTTTCTCAATTTTTCTGTAACAGTATATATTATTTCATTTATGTTCTTTTGTTGGAGTGCTCTGCAACAATGTATATTATTTCCGTTCACAGATCTTAACGAATGTTCAGTAAGTATATATATTTTAAGATTAAATAGAGATTTAATCTGTGTGGTGCACACTACCATTTATTATTATTAAATCAGGTACTTAGTATTTTAATAATTTATAATTATTCACCAACAATGCAAATTAATAAATAAAGTGCGGTTTCGTGATTGAAATTTCGTAGATATTGATGAAAAAAATACAATTCAAGTAAATGATTTTTTTTTAAATATAAATAAGATGGGTACTTCTAAACTTGATAAATTCCTGTATAAAGAAATAATTGTTTTGCTAAATTTTGGCTTAGTTTTAAATATTATTTTTTGATTTAAGGTTTTAAAACGTTCTTCCTGTGCGAGTTTTTTTTAACTAAAACAAATCATTGAAACTCTTTGGGTTAATATCCAGGAATAATTTTTGAAAGGGATTACTTCACATTTTAAATAATCATACACAATGGGATATATTCGTGATGGTTTGAAATCTATCACTTTCTTTCGCAATTACTTAAACAAATGTATTAAATATGTGAATAGCTTATGTGTATACTTGTTCAATAAAGATAATGTGCTTTTGAATGACATCACTAGATATGAATGAATACAATAACAATGAAACAGCTCTCGCCTTGGGTGTAGATTATATTTGTAAGCCAAAAATATAAGATTAGAAGCTTCTTCTTGCGTATATAATTATATATTTGCTTATTTCGATTGTCTTGATATAGGTTTCCCAAGGCTGTCAATAATTACAGCTAGATACTTATATTATATATCCAGACATAAGATCATTTTTATAAGATAATCACGTGGAATTAATGAAAGGTTTAATTCTAAAAATGTTTAAATTGAATAACAATGTTCAACTACTTGTTTGAAAGTATCCTCCGAGTTTCTAAGTCATTCAAGTGTGTAGTAAGTGCGGTTAATTGGAAGCTTTTTTTATTTAAAACCCCGACTGGAAGCTTTAAGAGAAATATGGTGTGTTAGCTGATAAATGTTCAACAGGTATCTGACGATGGTGATACTTTTTTTTTTTGCAAATATAATTAAAATTTAAATCTGCAATTTTCTTTATTGTAGTATTATACTATTAATTATATAGATATATTGTAAAATAATAATAATACTATAGCTATATAAATAATATATAGTAAGAATACAAATATATTACAATGATATAATAACACAACCCACTTAAGTGGCCACACGGTCTAACGTGCTACCCTCATAGTATACTAGACTATCGAGGACGGGTAGTAAGGCTCGATCCCTCTTTGGTGCACTGAGGGTGGTTTTCCCTAAATGGTTTTCTACCCTCCCTTCACACAAATTCAGATGCTCTTCCTTTAAATTATATCTTCCTAATCCTTATAACCTTCCTAATCTCTAACACATTAGTGTTATTAGTACATAGGCGTGTAGCCCTAACGGGTAGTAAGACGAGGTGCTAAAAATAAAATAAAATAAAATAATAACAATTTCAAGATTATAATTATATTATAATGAGACAAGTATATAATAATACCTTATACTAAAAAAGTAATATATTTTAATAACAAAAAAATATTGATATAAATATATTATATTTTAATCGCCGCGTCTTACTACCAGTTCAGTCTATACACATATAAGTTATGATCATTAATCCAATGGGGTAGAGATGAGAAAGGAAGGAAAGGTTATCCAACTGCATTTGCTTAGAAGGAGAATGGGAAAATATTTAGGAAAAATTACCCTCAGTAGAATTGACTGGAATTTGATCTCATACCTTCCCGTCTTTACCAGGCCAATATAATACACTAGCTGCTGCCCGCGACTTGGATAAGCATTCATATCATGATACGGATGTAATCACTTTTTATTCGCATCCGTGTTTTAGTTGACTAATTTCAACAAAAATCGTTTATTGAATCATAACTATAATAATTACATATGTTGTCTCGTGGACTTTTTTTGTTCACATTAGTGAGAACGTTCAATATGTATAGTATTTTTTTTATGTAATACCAATAGTTTTTGCAGCGCACGTGGAGAAAGCATATTTTTAGGCAATTTTTTATACCTTGTGTAAAACTATCGACATTGTTATGAAGAATAAATTAAATTTTCAAAATAAAATATAACCTATGTTACTTGCTGATAATGTAGCTTTATATTGGTGAAAGAATTTTTAA
>CABFOV010001445.1:0-40128 GCA_902141375.1 Timema poppense
AATTCTTGCAAATCTACTTCATGGGCGATGAGGAGCAACAAATAAACGCACGCTGCCAGTACAACCACATCAAGCAGATGGATGAGCGAGAAATTGTGGCGACTTTGGAACAGTTTGCGAAATCCCAACCAGTTGGTCCAGTTGTTTTATACCGTTTCAAACAGACTGCAAAACGACAGCTACATGATCGTCATCAAAGCAGATAAAGTACCATTTGGAGAGCATACGGGCTGATACAATTCACCAACCGTTAATGAAGTTGCAGTTGTTATGGTTGGCGACACCTATGAACGTTGAGATATACGGATCCAACACAGAGATAACACGGTTCACACAATTCAAGACAGTCATCGTTCTTACGACGCTTTGCAATATCCGTTAATATTTTGGGAAGGAGAAGATGGATATCATTTTAACATCAAACAAATAAATCCAGTGACAGGTACAATCTACCTATTATTTACTTTTTCTTTTTCTGTAATATTAATTTATTTTTGTCTTATTTATATTTTTACTTTGTAGGTACGCACTTCACTCCGACCAGACCCAAGAAACAAATCGGTTTGTTTTTATGAAGGTTTGTGCGATGTTCGCGGCGCTCTGATTGGTTGGTTCAAGATCAAAGCAAACCCTCAGTGTTGTTTATCGAACATTTTATTACATCTTCTGTCAATTCAAGTTTTATTTCGACGTTTGTCTTGGACGGATTTTATATGGACTGAGTATATTTTAGGAAGAAGATTGGTGATATAAAAAATAAACTAATAAATATTAATTCGAATACCCCAAAATCTGGGGCAAGATGCACAGAAATTTGGCTGTTGCTGACATGTCATCACTATTATGATATCTAGTAGTTAATAAGGAATAATAGCAACGGAGCTTGTAAATATATATTTAAAAAAATTAACTGTATTTTGAAAGCAATATACTGTGCATTAATGCCACAAACCATCTGTTCTTATACCAGCTTTATCTTTAATTTATCAAGGTTGGACAAAAATGTAAAAAGCTAAATATTAAATAGTTTTTATTTATAAAACATTAAAAAAATGTATAGAAATAAAGATTAATTACAATTAATGTTTCCAATATATCGCTAATTTTAAAACACAAACAATACAATAAAATATAAGCAATGCTTATACAAAGATACTAATGAAACAGTAAAAATATAGGCTTATTTTCAAACATACATTTTTTTTCTTTCAAGTAGGGTCCTATCATGAAATATAATGAATAAACAATGGTTTCGTTTCATAAAAATTCGTTAAAGTTTTACTCGGGATTGCATTATATAGCTGTGTGTTTGACGAGCCCCTTCAATGAACACATAATTATTCCAATTTCACGCCTCTAATACCTCCCTGACTGTTGGACAATATCAACAACATGCTCTGTCAATGTATAGACACACACACATACACACACACAACAGACACACAAGCTCTCCAATTCCTGAGAGAGAGAAATATTTTTTGAAAAAACCTCCCAATGTTTATGTAACAACAACAAAAACACGTCAAAACCACAGGTGGCCGTCAACAGTTTATTCCAGGAATAAAGTCGCTAAAATATAGTTAAATATTTCCATAGTCACTTCATGACGTTTGATATCTTTACCATGATACGGTTTACAGCAGTCACGATCTATTTAAAAAGATTTATTTTTTCAAACTATGTATAATTTATTATCTAAATCCACTGTACAGTAAATATCTGACAATTCACATGTCTGATAATTGTTTACATTTTATAGCTAGAACATTTAAAGGGAAAGTATTTCCTTATTTCTGTTATGGTGATTACACGCTAGAGAATATTTATAGGGAATAGAAATTATATATATATAAATATATATATATATTGAGCACCACGTCTTACTACCCGTTCGGTCTATACGCTTTAAGTACTAATTACTATAATGGATTAGGATTTGGGAAGGTTGAGTTAGAGGAAGTGAACCCGCATTTGCGTGGAGAGAGAGTGGAAAACCATTTAGAAAAAAAAAGTTCACCAGACCCAGTTTGGAACCTCGTTCTCCCCGTTCTCAGCAGTCGAGCTCAACACGACAAGCGCGTTAGCCAACTACGCCACCGAGGCGTGTGGGAATAAAAATCGATAAAAGTATCTACAAATGATATATCTATAATATAAAATCCATGCTGTGTCTGTCTGTTTCATAATATCCGGTGATATAGAAGATTTAAACTCTAAATTTATAAGTGGTTTTCTTATAATATAATAAATCGATTCAGAAAGTGCACGATAAATTTCTAAAAGAAAAAAAAACACTTCTAACTATATAAAAGATTAATACAAAAATCAAGCTAAGATTTTGAGAACATAATTTTGGTTAAATGTACATGTTTCATGACAATGACCAAATATCATGTCGCGGCCAAGGTTAATTTCCCAAGCTTCTTGCTTCACGCAGCAATCTATCTGTGAGAGAGGACAATCCCGCCTCACTTCTACGCATCATTCTCATTCAACCTAACCTTCTACACAAAATATCCCTTACATGCAGAGGGCGTGTGTTTAGTAAACAATCAAAATAAACCCCCTTTCCACACCACATGCCACCCTCGTATTCCCATTTATAACAACAACAAAAAAACAACCAAACTTTTCGTTTAACCCTACGAAGAACACAGCCCACGTAACCGAGGTACAACTAAATTCACCCCTTGTCTCCCCTCCTCAGCACCGGGTAAAGTTCCCACCATCTCATCTGTGTAGTCGGGAGGCACCCAATCATCCCCCGGTGGCACGTCTTCACAATAATACCTCTGCCTTGGAGCAAAGTGAGTTGGATCCAACAGTGGCATGGTTGTCGCCCTCGACTGACTCTAGGGAATTAATATCATATCAGTTGAAATGACCCTTTTTATTTTATTAAACAGTGTAGCTAGAGTACAATTATAATAGGAATGGCCGAATCTGAAATTATAAAAGCCACCACATCAACTTTTACGTATTCATACCTCAATTCATGTGCTCTGCAGCTGTCATTTTTGATAAATATTATAAATACCTAAAAAATAATCCTAAAAATATTGTAAAAAGCTATCAATGTTGGTCAACAAAAGATTTATTTAAATTTTATAAAAGTTGTTTCATATGAACATTTGTGTCATTTCACTTTACCGAAGCTTTAAGTGTCAGCTCAGTTAATTTTAGAGTCAGCTGCCTGAAACGGTGTTCTAATACAGCTCACGGGGCCATATATGTTACAATCCATGATTAAGTGAGTCCCGCTGTCCTTAAAATGAACCAACATATAATGCAGACCTTTTTTATATATAAACTTTGAATAATTACAAAATTTGGGAATATGAAATTTGAAAATTGAGAACGGTTTTGGGAAATTTAGCAAGTGAAGTTAATGTACTACATTTTAATTCTCTATTCACTAAAAATTGATTAGAAAATATCGTGTAGCCCGCGCATAAAATATGTGAAATGTTTGGCACACATGTGCGTGCAAAATGTTGGTTTCTCTTATATAGGAGTAAACACTCGAGAGATCACAGCTTACGAACACTCATTTGTGATCAATTATGATAGTGACTTCCACACAAGCTTTAAATACAAATCCTGCTTCAGTGGCCGCATGGTCTAAGGCATCACTCTTAATTTGAGCTCAATTTCCGATGACAGGTAGATTGGGGTTTGAGTCCTGGTCAGGTGTAATAAGGGTGGATTTTTCAAAAATAGTTTTCCACTCGTTCCATCCACGCAAATTCATGTACACTTCCTCTAAATTCAACTTTCCTCATCACTAACTCACTAGATTAATAAGTGCAGATTCATATAACCAGAAGAGTTAGCTAAACACACTGCTAAAAAAATCTAAACACTCACACCATAGCTGGAAATAAATGGTTACCTATTGCTGGGTGAAAAGAGATGGTATATCTTAAAGTGTTATAGTTCCCTATAACCTAAGACTTTGTTCCCCTTTTTAGTAATACAAGAATTTGTTGTTGTTGACTAATCGGTTGTTTTAATTTTAAATGTGGACTTTATGACCAAATGAGTTCAACACAACTTCTCTGAGACTCTTATCAACTGAGGGTTTGGGATCACAAAACCAGGTGAGCGCCCTGGAGGTGATATTCCACATTTAATGAATGTGTCACTGACGTATAACTATCCGTTTACCATGATTTATCTTAACACCGGCTACTGCAAACAAACAATGTT
Source organism: Timema poppense (assembly GCA_902141375.1). Classification (NCBI taxonomy): domain Eukaryota; kingdom Metazoa; phylum Arthropoda; class Insecta; order Phasmatodea; family Timematidae; genus Timema; species Timema poppense. Next base: position 4,210 of record CABFOV010001445.1, read on the forward strand.
ATTGTTTATAAATATCTTCAGTGGTTTGCTTTGTTGATTTTTTGTTGACAAAGTAGAGTTTAACTCACATCCACTTTGTTACTTAAAAAAATTCCAACAATCAAATACTAGAAACTGTCTATATTAATTTAAGGTGTATAATCTCTCACATGACCAAATATACAGTGCTAGAGAATTTCCAAATTAGTACGGTTTCTCTTACAGTCTTAAAATACAAACCACTACCATTCGCGATATTCGACGCTGCGTACAACCGTATTTATTTTATTTTTATGGGAGGGTTTTTAAAACTGTTCATGTTGGTAAACATATATTTTAACATTCTATACTTAATTTATTTTTATCGCATGGAATCTCTATGGGTTTCTTTATTATTTGCAAATACCAGATTTGAAGAAAATCAGTATGTATAGTCTCTAGAGAATTTATTAGCTATACAGTTATTTAGCTATATAAATAGATATATTAATTTTTAAACAAGCCAATTTTCATAAAATTCTAGTGGTGCCCTCAAAGAATCCACGCAGTAAAAATAATCATATATATGCATACATATACTCAGATGGCATCAAATCCATTTATTGTGAATTTGGAGCATATACAGAATACATTTATGCTATATTATCAACATTGATTATTTTCAGTATTATATCACAATACTTTGTTTGTACGAAATATGTTATTTTAAACAAATTCAACTTCAATTAGCTTTATTTTCCTTTATTTAAAGACTAGACTACTAGTCCAGCCGAGGCAGATCCTTTTATTCCACCATCCATGATTCTTCGTCACATAGCGAATGAAAGGGTTGGGCAAAAGGGAGGGGGTAGTTTTCGCCGTAAGTCGTAAGCTTGTCTTGTGCTGTGAGGATTAGCACCCTAGCAATCGCTTCTGCCTTTGCTACTATTCCTTACGTTGTATCTTCTCCTCCTCCGTTTTAGCGTCTTCGGTGTCTTCATTCTCTACATTGAGCTTAAAGCTGATTACAACTTTCTCAAGTCTATCCCCCTGTGTCCCCATAAAAGCCACACACATACCACACGGTAAATAGGCTCACTCTTAAAGAAATGTTAAGTCATTGAAACCATCTTATCGATTTCTTATTTTGAGATAAATCAGCAGTTAAATTCATAATCGAACACTTTTAAAAATAAATACTCTAAATTATAATAAATTTAATAAATCAAATAAATAGAGACATGGGACATATCGAGAAGTATTTTGAGACTTTTTTTTTTGTAAAATAAATACAATTGTCAACTATTATTGGAAAAATATTCACCACGTCTTAGTTTTCCTCAAGAGAGAAGAAAGCTAATGTTTCTAAGGGGGACGGGGTCTACTAAAACATTTGAATATACCTTTAGTCAATAAAAGTTTATATACTTATATATCATGTAGACTACACTTATAAGAGGTCCATTATAACAAAAAGAGTTCCAGACCCCCCTCCCTGATACTCAAACTTTCTACACCTTTGTTACTAATCAGAGCTATATCCAAATTATAATAGCTACGGTGATGTAATTGGGATGAGGAAGGTATAATTTAGAAGAAATATAGCCATATTCACGTGGAGGTAAAGAGTGAAATTATTTATAATTATGAAAAACCACCCTCAATACACTTGACCGAAATTCGATCCCCGATCTCTCCGATACAAGCCATCCAGCCTGACCTGAATGGAGTCTCTAAAGTCGAACCCGCGTCCATTTAGTTCGTTTTGTGTATTCCACCAGATCTAATTGAAATACTTCAAGTTGCAGAATTTAAAAAAAAAATGAGCTCTTGGAGCATTAAAGAACATTCATTTCCATTTTTTATTTTGTGTATTTTCCGTTTCAGATTAATTTCTTGTGTAATATGTATGTACTGTATGTATGAAGAATAACTAACTCATTCTTCGTTTATGTATTTATTATATTCGGGCAATAGGTTCTATAAATTTAATTAATAACTTCCGGTTTACTCCCGAATATCTTATGTGGGCCTCAGTTGGGGGAGTCTGAACATGCCTACATTTGACCATGACCACCGATGAGGGTCGTAAATGTTTTAATTGTGTAATAAACACAACCATTATATATGAGTTTAAAATGGTAACAATTGTTGATCGATTTAATAGAGGTTTTGTTTCAACTTTCCCATTCTAAATTTCATTTGTTAGTCTATCCGTCTGTCTATTTGCACGTCCTTATTTTTGTCCCACAATAGCGGTTAAATGTGTCGACCAAACTTAACTAAATTTCGCATGGACATTATTTGAACCTAAGTCAAACAAACTATGTAAAGGGGGGTATTCAACCTTTATATACATTTAAGAATGGTGGTAACTCCAACATCGTCTGTTTGTTTTTTCAATGATAAACTGTTTAATTCTTGGAGCAGTTTCAATGAAATTACAACAATACCTAATAATGCCATTCCCTCAAGGGTTAAGCAAGAAATTGGGCATATAACTCAGTAAACAACTCTGTACTTAATCGATCATCATTAACTTTCTTCACACTTTGCTATCTTTGCATACCCCCTTTGTTTCAACAATATCCATACACCGATTCAAATATGCTTGTTTTCTTAAAACTATTAATGTTTATCTTGTTCACATATTCATCTTCAACATTTAGCCCCATCTTACATGGCCTGCCACTTTCTTTTGATCCACACACTCTACTTTCATATATTTGCTTCGTCACTCGCTTCACACTCATGTTCTCAACGTTCCTAACGTTCCAGATTTCCATTTTGAATTCTATCTTCCAAAGATCAATTTCCTAAAATCCAATTTTTTTGAGAATGAAGAAATGTCAACAACACACACAATCTACAACTTTTTTATATGCATTGTGTCCGGGAAGAGAATATGCTATTGGGGTTTGCGGGTATTTTACCGGTTCAACTCCCTCCTGGAAATTTATTACTAATTCAAATTCAACTTCCTCCTCAATTTAGGCTTAGGCTTTTAGTTTATTAATCTCTTGTAAAATGTATAGCATCCATAGCCCAAATTATATTTTAGTGATTACACTCAACTCTGTTTTAGTGAACTAGGTTGTAATGAGCATTTAGCTTCAGTGAACCTAATTCAATGGTTCAAAACCACATACATTTCAATTTGTATTAAGGAATTGGTGTAGAATGAGCCCTCAACTTTGGTTTAATGAAGAGAAAATTTTTAACTTTCAATAAGAAATGACATTCTAACATCATAACTCCTTAAAAATATATCTTTTTGGTTGTTTAAACTTGAAGAAGCTGATTCTATGAGCTTTTATTCAGGTAGCACAAAGCTTGACTGAAAATAAGGAATCTGGAAAAGGTATTAAGAGGGGAGGGGGGAAGGCTCAAACAGTCACTGAATTCATTAACCTGGCTAGGTTTTTGAGAGCCCAAAGTGCTTTAAAACGGTCAAGCGACTAACAGTGAACTACCAGTTCAATGCCAAAGCCTTGATTATGTCAACCAGAGTCTACTCCTTGTAGACAACTGCCCAGCTCATCCTCTTGTTTTGAACCACAGCCACATCAAATTGGTGTTCCTGCCTGCCAAACCAATGACAGTTATCCATGCCATGGACTAAGGAGTGATCTGAGTATTCAAGACCCATTAAAGGAATGGAGTGATGCTGTATACAATCCAAGCATTGGAATCAAAGCAGAAAGTACAAATCAACGTTCTGAACGCTGTACATTTTGCTGGCAAGGCATGGAAGAGGTTGTTAACTGTCACAGTACATAACTGCTTCCAGTACACTGGTATAGCTATTGGATGTGTGGCGTTCGAGGATGAAGAGTATGTACCTCTAAATGACAATTCCGTTGAAATGGAAGACTTTATTTGTGTTGAATTAAGTGTGTCAAATGAACATACTATAGAGAAGGATCTGAGAAATGTATTAAATAAACAGTGCACAGTAAACATCAGCAAATAACGTGTATTTTTAAGTTTAATTAATAGATTTCAATGAAGCGTGATTGTATTTGAGCTCATATTTTGTTTGTCACTAGCCCGCTACATTTGTAGCATTGGGCCACAAGAAATAAACTATAATCTCGGTACTCACCCCATCGGACTGCTCCCCGCATCCAAGCACAATGCAACTACTCTCTCCATCAACATAAGTAAGACTGATTGCCTGTAGCTGTGAAAAAAGACGCAAAGAACTTGAGCTACAAAGACTCTAGCGGCAAAGACATTTCACTCGTATACAATTTAGGATGACCTCGAAACGCCGAGACGTGTGTAGAAGCTTTGGTCATGCGCATATTTTGTTCCTGAATGTTCCATTTCTTTGTCGAAAGTCGAAATTTTAATATATAGTTTTGAACTTTGTGGACCGAATATCGATCTTTTTATTGATCCAAACATACAAATGGGGACATTAATTATTTAAAAATAAAATTGTAAAATTTAAAACCGAGACTAAAAAATATTTTACTTAAGTATAGTGCAACTTATGCTTGGATTTGCTGGTGTGAATTATTTCGTTTCACATAAATTACGAGTTTTGAGTAAATATGTTTATTTTTAAACAATAGAGCGAGAAAGTCCGTGCGGAGCTCTATACCATTTATTTTTAAGTATAATATAGAAAGCCACACTATGATGCGACGGCTGACTTGAGCTGAGTTAACTTCCTAAGTAAACGTTTATGTATGGGGTTAGACGAGCTATTAAAGTTCATAGTATTCCTACATATTCCTTAGGCTAGCTAGTAAAAATACCTATCTAATAGCAATAAGGTGAATTGATACGAATAGTTTAGTCTATAACAAACCAAGACAAATATAACAATATCGACGGAATAACTAGCACAGAAGAAGCATGCTTTGCTCTTAAAATGCCATACAAAGAATAAAATTTTATCAGAGTGCACTAAATATGGTTTTATGTGTGATAGTAAATTTGAGCCAGTGGTCAGTTTTTGATAGCTACCTATGTAAATTGAGACCACATCGATGGCCTATCCTGTAATCCCCGCCATTTAAATTGGGGCCAGAGGGCAGTTATACCTCTTCAGTATATAGTTAAACTTCAAAGCGAGAACTTCAAAGCATGTAAAAGGTAGCGAAAAATGTCAAAGGAACGTTTCAGTTAAATTCTTTAACGGTGAGCTATTACTGGCATTGGTTAATATATTAAGGGTGTGTTTAGAAGATCCTAAATCTAATATGGAGAATTAAAGTTGGTGTGACCTGTGTATAAAGGAAATAGTGTTCTTATTAAAGTAGAGTAGGAGAAAGAAAATATTAGATACATAAATAAAGGAAATATTAGCACAATCATGAACATTTCACCAATGAGGAGTCACTTCGGTGTTTGAATGGTCTAAGCCGTTACTCTTGCATTATACTGGACTTCCGATGACAAGGATATCGGGCTTAAAAATTTCGATTGTGTGAATCAAGTTTTTTATTAATGGTTTTCCATCCTCCTTCCACACAAATTTGGTTACGTTTCTTCTAAATTCAAGCTTTTTACCTCTGACACAATAACGTTATTAGTACAAATGCGTATAACCCCAAAAGGGTACTAAAACAAGGGACTAAAACAAATTCAAACAATAGTGTTTGTGTCCTTGTAGAAATAAAAACAGTTGGTGACAATGAATTGATACCCTCTAAATGATTAGAAAGATACCCTTAAAATCGTGTATGTAATTATTTAATCCATGATATAATTAGTTTAAGAGAGAAGTTTGTGTACAAATAATTAATACAAGTATTAAATTTAATCATTCTAAAGTATATATAATACGAATTATGGAGTTTATATTCCAACTTATTCTACATTACTGGGTAAAATTTTGAAAAAATAAGAAAGCCAAACTACAAGGTCTGTATATAAAAAGCTTGTGCACCACGTTTACAATTAAATCTTAGATTACTACCTTTGCTGGTCCAGTATGTCAAATAAGCTGTATCCTAATGGAAACAATTGAAGTTAGCTTGGTGCTTTTCAGAATAAACTAAGTGTAAATAAATGTTTTATAACTACACACTACCGTATAAATTACTTTACATTTAAAGTTATGGCTCAAATTTGTTCAAGTGATAGTAGAAATATTATTAAACTAAAACCAAAATTGACTTCTAACTAACCGAATTAATCAATAATTAGTTTTTCTTTATTCCTCCAAAGAATATTCCAACTAAATTTATCTTATTTATGTCAAATAAATCCACTCATTAATAAAAAATCATCTTTGTACAGAAGGTATAAATAATGCGCCATATTAAAGAATTAAGTGGGTAAGTAAGGAGAACCCTAATATGATATATATATGATAAGCCACCACTACCTAGCTGGTTGTACATTGTTATTAATTCCATAGACTAGTAGCCTATTGTCCAATTTTCATAGGAGAGTTACGATCTGATATGAAGGCCTAGTCATACCTCAAGTAATGTTAGCTGAAACTCACTTTTAGAAAATATTATCAATACTTATATAATAACACCTATACGACGGTAAAATATTATTTATTTTTGCTGAAAAAAGTTTTCATATTTGAAAATAACTTTTCTACGCAAATAAGACTATAACTATTAATGTCTACATTTTTCAAAGTGATACTTTTTCACACTTTCATAAAATAATAAGAATTGTAAGAATTGACATTCAAGAAATAAATTCCTACTAAAGGCTGGTTAATACTGAAAGCTAAGTTAAGACAAAATTGGTTCTGCTGTTTAGAAATTTAGCAATTTACATATTTAAGTATATTGTCTTACATAGAAATCTAAGCTATATTAATCTAGGCTAAGTTATATCTTGCTACACCCCACTATGAATTTTCCTATTTCTGTCCAGGAAGTTTTTCCATCTTCCATAATGAGTCATTGTAATTTAAGCATGCGCATACCGCAGTTTGGAAAACATGTTGGACATACACAAATCTGGATAGTTGAAAATAATCAAATAAGTGTTGAAGTTTTGTTTTCAGTTTATTCTACTTATTATTTAAGTAAAATTATATTTAGGTTTTATATTTAAAATTGTTTTTGAACAAGTCAAACCTCCACCTAAATTTTCTTTCTCCTCAAAAAAAAACTGCTAATAGCAGAAACTTTACTTCCTCAATACTATCATCTGAAATCAAACAATACATTTTGAAGAATACCATAGCTTAATTTAATTAGAGCAGACCAGAAAGAAACCAGGGTGAATTAAGGAGATAAAATAGGTACCATAGCTTATCTTATAAATAAGTGTGAAACTAAATTGACAAAACCTCAGCACAGCATAGCTTAGCGTTATGTGTAAGCCAGCCTTAAGTCTGATGCATTCATACTTTTCCTTTATTGACCACCCGGTAGATGTCGATAGGATTGAAAAATTCACTCTGAATGTTTTGTATGTATTTTACAGTAATATATTATACACCTTTACAAAAATTATTCATTCTCAACAAATCATCTTTAATGATTTTTTAATGTCTTTTTCATTACTTTAACAAAGTTTTGTATTTCCTTGAGGTATTTAACGTCCACTTACTAAACTGATTGATTATATTATCAGCACAAGATCTCAACAAAGCTACTCATGACTTAATCAAAATACTACTGAGAAAATATATTAATTATCCCTCAAAATAAGATAATAATTTAATCATGGAAACAATTCTGATTTATGTTGTTTTCTAATCCCTAGATAATTCCATAATCTAAGAATAAAATGTGGGTATGTAATAAAGAAACTCCAAAATAGTATATTAATTTTACCTCGCACTATCTATGAGCAGTAAACTTAGATCAAGACATTACTGACAAAAAATTTATTTGGTAACATTTGAAAGAAAATCATGGATTTCACTATTTTAAAACACATTGATTTAGGCAATTGAATTGTCACTGTACGGTCCATGAGCTAATAAATTGTACTGTTAATGGTGCACGAGCTAACTGTATAAATGATAAGTAATTAATATCAAGTCTTATTTACTAATTTCTTAGTAATAAATATTTAAATCAGTTTCTAAACCAAGCAGCTTATTGGTTTGATATTTCTTAGTTTTTTCATTTATTTGAGGTATTGAACGTGAAATTTCTGACCCAATTGATTATATCAGCACACGGCTTATAAACAAAATTAAATCTATAAAAGACCCATAATCCAGTCCCCAGACATTTATTCATCACTGTGAAAGGTGAAACCCTCATTTCAAAAATGATAAATATATCAGCCATGCCAGAAATGGAACCCAAAACCCTTAGCTCAGTAGACACCCACGCTACCGACTAAACTAACGTGTCGGATGGTTTGGAATTAAAACTATAAAGTATATTTATTTTAGCTTTTTGTGAAAATTCACGTGTTCTCTTTGAGTTTTATTTAGACACAAAAACCTCCTTTGTTTTCCCGTATCTCCCAGTTTTCAAGGTATGTGATACCCTGATATTTTACTAACATAATATAGAATATTTAATAACATAATAATATGATATATAAGGGCAATAAGGGCATAATGGTCATAACCTACCATTAAAATAAGTGTTTATTTTTTTTAATATTGAGTAACTTAGAGAAATTATATACTAGTATAATTACATTATTGGTGTAAACATCTATATTCCAGTAAGTGTGTCCATGATGAAAATAATACGAACGTAGTTTTACCAAACCTAAACAAATAAATAAAAAAAGTGTGAAGGGGTAGGCTGGGGGTTGGGGGGAGGGAGTCAGGATGACGTTTGGATGAACTCGGTCTGGAGATAGACGATTTCCGCCAAGGAAAGATTCATGATGGCTGGGTCCACTAGCCCTACTACATCAAACCCAGAATCTATAACCGTAAAAAATAGACATGGTGACACCTCCGACTTGGTACTGAATTTTAAAGATTTATGGTACACATCAGAAAAGCACATGGAAGAAATAAAATGGCCTTTTGTGTTTACGCCCATTCTCCCCCTACTACCCTACGATGCCTTCTACCCCTATTTCCCCCTATCACCACCTCCAATGATCCAAATTGAAACAAATTGCACGACGTAGCACACGGGCTTCTAACACAAAAATAATCTCTAATACTCAAGTTTAATTGTAGTCGTTAGTCGCTCTTTCGATTGATAAAATTGATGAAGCGTTGTTCTTTGTATGAAGATAACATTCTATTGGATATATATATATATATAATAGAATACTTATGAAGTCAAAATGTATTGCTAAATCAGACGATGTAAAAATTATTCAGAGTTCACTATTATTAACTATTATTATTACCTGAAATGTATGTATAAATCTAAATACAATATCTATTCAGTAGTTGTATACGAAACTTGGATAATATACATACAAATTCGATTATGATATTATTTGATCCGATAATTCAAATTAAACCAAACTATGGAAATTATCGAGAAGGTTTTATGCTGTTGCAAATAAATAATTGTTCTTAAAATATGTTAATATATTTTACTAATATTTCTTGTGAGATAAAGTAAATGCCTATTAATTACTACCATGTTAAACAAAGACTAAGCCTAAATTTATTTACCAAAACAATCATTATAAGATATTTCCATATCCTATGATAGCACGATTGGATAATACGTAACAAATGTGTGAACTTTGAGGACTGGAGATAATATTATTACTATTAGCACAACGTCTTAATATCCGTTAGAGTTATACGCAATTACGCTAATGTGTAATAGTAGGGTGATTGTGAGATTAATTGGAGGACCTACAGTTTAACGTGGAATCCGAACCAAGGTGGAGCCCTGGCATTCCCCACATCCACAAGCTGTGATTAATACACGTCTGGTCAGACGTGAAGATGGTGGGCTTTACAATTTAACTTTGACAAGGTGAATTATTGTTGCATAAATGTGTTGAAGAACATAATTAGTTTATGATAAAATATAGGACTAGGCTCTACAACTAATCGCATCCATTTTTTTATAATGTGTAAATATTTTTATTATACCTCATAATTTCAGCAAGCTCTAGTCGATAATTATTCGAATTTAGTGAGTAATATTTTGCTTCGTATCGATATTCGATTCGATCTAAAAAACACAGCTTTGCAGGTGTCTACTATTCAAGGCTAAAGACTCAACGTAGCTTATGATTCCAGCTCGTGACTAATTTATGGCAACATGATTAATATTAAAACAAAACTATTATTGTAATATTAAAAATGTGCATCCATTCGCAAATAGTAAAATATAAATTATTCTATTGTGATGTTATCGTAATTAAAATCTTAAATAATAAAATTACATTAGTATATAGCTCTAAAGATGAAGTAGCACCTATATATTATTATATTCGAGTTTAATTAACATAATTATTTGTGATTTTTCTTACCTTAACATCTTATATAATTTAGGTAAAAAAAAATCATCAGTATCGATTATCATTTAGTCTTTACTTATATTAAAATTAAAAATACACCCTTATAGAGAATCACTCAAAAACTCTAGTCTCCCCTCCACACCTCCCCTTATTCCCTATCACATACCCCACCGACAATTGAGTTATCGTATACAGCGGTCCGCACCGAGCCCCTCCCCTCATGCCATGAGTTCTAATGCTGTTCTCGCATTATTTCCTTCCCTTCCTCTGTAATTCCCCTCTTTCCCTTTTTCTAGACCTCCCGATACTACCCGTATATCATCTCTCACCTTTTAAATAACACAGAATTCAGTGAGGGTGTGTGTGTGTGTGTGTGTGTGTGTGAGAGGGGAGATAGCCTAGCCCCTTGCGGTGGATACGGCAGTCGTGAATCAGCCTCGTGCAGACCTTATAAGCAAACAGGTCTCATCTCCAGAGCTTACGATAAAACAGGATCACGTACACATTGTTAATATCGATGGTGTGTGAAGATTATAAAACTTCGAATTCACTTCAAAAATTTTTAAAGTATGACCTCACCCAGAACAAAAATTCTGCTTCAACAATTGTGAAGCTTCACTCTTAAAAAATATTGCTAGCTAAAATATACATTTATGTTCAATATTCTTAATTTAATACTGGCGTTTTAAATTACAAAATAATGTTCACATGACAAAAATGAATGGGAATACAATTACACGATGTGGGATGAATGTTATCAATCAATACTTTGTATGTGGAAATATTTAGTATCTAAATTAATATTAATGTTCACAATATTTATTTTATTAAATTGTAAACGATTTAAAAATATCTAAATTGGAATCTGCTTCAGGAATATTTCTCCTATTCGTTTTAGTTTCGTTTCAAATGAAAAAAAGTGGGCATTACACACTCTTTTTAGTACCTTTTTAAGAGTTTACATTATGACTATTTTGATAAAATAATTAAAGTGTAAATTATAATCATTTAATTTTAGTTACAAGGTTGGATAAAAATATTTGATTAATTTGATTAAAATTGAACCATAATTAAAGTGTTTACCCCTTAATTACCGCAAAAAAAGACAGGGTGGAGCACTAAAGAAAATGGACCATTTCGTAAAGAAGACGAAAGAAATAAAGTTGAGTGAAGGGAAGAAGACGTTTGCCCTTGCAGACAATTTTAAGAAGAAACCTTCTCCCTTATTCCTTTGAAAAAAAGACAACCCAAAGAGAATCAAGAATAGCAATTAAAATATATACCGGTGGTGTATCGTAAAACAAGTTGTCCTATATCATGCTGTGAGTTAGTATGTCAGGGAGGGACATTCAGAGAGGGAAAGGGGTTGGGGGGCAGGCGGGTGATCTTGTACGTGACATCGTAAGACCTTTTCCAGGACGGGTATTGGTGAAGTATCAGGCTTGCCCCGTCTCGGGGTGTAATATAAGACTGACACGTAAATATAAATTAAAGTGTATTCGTATACATTGAGGAGTAGAAAACTAGAGGCTCAGATAAGATATTAATCAAATTAATTTTATTTTAGCTTTCACTCCGGGTTAAAAATGTTAATAAAACCAACTGCAAACGCGCTTTTTTTTTCAAATCTATAAATTGAATTTGAGAATTTAAACTGGTTGAATGGCTTGAATTAGATTCGTTTGGTATTAATTAGATCTAATATTAAACGGTAAGTTGTCATAAATTATAGCTATTTTGTAATCTAAATCTATATTAGTTTTTTGGATATCTAGAGATAATGAACGCTTATTACCCAAGCGGGTTGTAAGGCACGACGATAAAAACTAAAATAATATTGAAATAGTTGTTTGTTATTTCAAAAAATGGTCTTCCCCGAGATGTATAAAGATGCCAGAATGGCTCTGTACTATAAACAACTTTCCATTTAAAGTTGAATAAATTTAATATATATATATATATATATATATTTTTTTTTGCTCATGTAAAGTAAGATCATTTTCAAGGAAGTTTTACTCAAATGGCCGCAGTTCTGTAAAAATGGTAAGGATACATATCTCCCTTTTACAAAGTAAAATAAAAGGCCAGGATCAGTATATTTGTAGTTTTAATAATAAATAACTGTTTTGAACCATATAAATGAAATATTTTTTTCAGAAGATTTGTTTAGTTTAATTTTCTTCACAATATAGACTATCAATTTCAACAGTTTCTTAAATGTTTGTCATAAACACTGTGGCTTTTGAACAAAAATGTTTTTAGTAAAAAAAAAAGTGATTTTCAAATTCTATTATGCTCATGACACATATTCAAGACCGTTCATTGCTCAAATTAAAATACACGTACAGCACTTACTGGAGCAATGTTATATACATTTTGCCCAGAAAGGTTTTTGTTATTAAAACTGTAAAAATACTGTCATTAATTCACATTTCCTTCCATCTCACCTAAATAAATACAGTCAATCATTTGTTATGGTCACGACAAATATTTGGTTAACGTGAGGATTCTTTTTGAGGTTGAATAGTAAATTTTAAATTTTCGGTACAAAACAAAATATTGCAGTGTGAAGAATTTTACCTAAAGGAAAATGGAATCTTTACCATAAAGCTATTCCATAAATAAGTTTTTCAATTATTTTAAATAAATTTGTTTGTTATAAAACCTATTATTTAAAATCAAATTTATGAAATTTAAGAATACTCTATGTGTAAACCCCTATATGTCCTCAAGAACAGTAGACCTATATGTTCAACTGTCTTTAATTCACAAAACATTTTCTAACGAGAAAGCAAGATATTTAGAAAAATATAGCTACAAATAAACAGAAATACCATTTGACTCTATATAACTATTAGGGAGGAGGTGTGAAAGAATACGTAATCTACGAAACTTGATTATCCTAAAATTATTTTGTGATGAAAACAGCGCTTATAATTAATCTTTATATTGTAATATCCTCCATTCCTCAGTATCATCATCCCTTTTTGGACCAAATATCTTCCTAAGCCCCTGGTTTTCGAACACCTTACATTCGTTTTCATCATGCAAGGTAAGATATACCACTTTTTACACCATTTAAGAGAAATCGGTAAAGTTATTGTTTTGTATATTTTGAGTTGAGCATTCCTTGACAACGGGCGAGATGACCACAGCTTACTGACCAAGTAGTAGCATGTATTTCCCGATGGTATTCTTTTCACAATTTCCAATCTTATATCTTTATTAATTGTAAAAAATTTTCTTAAGTAATTAAACTTACTAACCATTTCAACTCCTTACAATAAAGTAAATTAAAATTTTAGCATTAAGCATCATCATTGAAACATAATAACAAGAAATTAAAATAAACGTTATACTTGTTTTAAACAATTAATATATTAAATAATTTAGTATGATTCATATCTTTCGATTAATAAATTTTATTAAATTGTACTTCACAAATAATTTAAAAATTTACTATTTTCTCAACCTTTCCTTTCAGTGTGTAAAATATCAAAATATAATACGGAATTTAAATAACTGGGTGGTTTGGACCAATAATTTAAAAGAACATATTTATCATCATTGTAAATTATTTTTTTATGCTCTTCAGCCCAAATAAACTTACTTTTGAAACTAATAGTGGATCTGGCTCGTAGAAAAGTCTAAAAACACAAAGTCATTTGAATCAGATAATGGCGGTAAAAGCCCATTTATCTTGCGTGGTGTAGGCAACTGGGTGACCCTCCCCTTTTTACAGAAAAGGATGTGCATCATAAACTGGCCCTCCATGTCACATTTTCTGTAAACAATGACATAACACACAACACACACTTTAGTTTTATATTTATTACCTCATTTAACTATCCCACGCTCTCGTGTGTCCAGAAACATTAAAACACACCAAATCTACTACTTTTATAAGTTCCTCAGTACACTGGTGCCAAAAAGAGTTGAACCGTAACGAAAATATGTATTTTGTTAATGCTTTAAAACCGCTTTCAACGAGAATATTTTTAAACCTCACCACTTATTATTATTTGCTGTTCAGGATGTCCGAATTTATTTTATTTAGTAGGGTAGGAATGAGAAAGGTCCATTAAACAAACCATTCTCATTACATTCGACGGGGATTCGAGCAAGAACATTGTTTTTACTGGAAAATCAGACTAAATGAGCTTAACGTTTAGTCCACGTGATCACATAAAAAAAACGTGGTTATTATAAAGGGTAGTGTAACAGAGACTAACTTTTAAGGTTAAATTTCAATTCCATTTGTGTACAAAATATGATAACAGGAGAGGTAGCATAGCCCACTCAATTTAGTTGCCTAACGTATTTCATTGTAGAGCATAAAACCTCTAGGATTATTTTTTTTTAGAAATGTTAAGGAATTTGTCTTATTATCAGCTGAGATCGCCCTAGTAATGAGCCCAAAACCACCCTTATTTAATGTGATTTCACACTCACATGAAAACCAAATCCATCCTCTAATGTTTCATTAATTTATTCGTTACCATATTAATATCGGGAGCAGGCAAAGTGATAGACAACAAAGTGGCCGACACGAGAGGAAAAAGTGGTAGACAGCCAACTGCTAGACACTAAGAAACGACGTGGACCAAGTGATCGACATGAACTGAACCATGTGATAGACAACCAACTGGTAGACAAAATGAAAACAATTATTTGGAAGGCTGGGTGGGTCAAGTGGCCGACAAGATTTGGACCAACTGATAGACATACTCATGTATAGGAGTACAGAGTGATGGCCAACCAAGTGGTCGACACGAGACGACCAATTACTCAACAAACTTTGATATCATCCTGTTAAGAGTGGGCTAAGTGACAGACCAGTTTATTCATTACACGATGGTCCTTGTTTACACTAAATAATTTTTTCCTCCAACCCATCAGCTTAACCTCACACTTCTTGACATATTTTTGTAGGGTCTGCTAAAGTAAAAATGTATGTGAGAATAAATCCAACTAATGATGACCTTATAAAATAATATCATGAATTGAACAGCCGCAATTATTTCTTCAACACTGGCTGCAACATTAAAAAAGAGTGAGCCCTGGTCCACAGGTATGAACTATCTTATTTTTATATTAATATATTAGAGTTGAGGATGGTATAATTTTGAGAAAATATACCCACATTTTCATGAAGAAAGAGTTGAAAACCATTGAGTAAAAATTCCTTAGTGGCCTTTATTAAAATTTGCAATTTGACAACAGTTTTACAATAGTATGTAAAATTGGTAACTGGCAATATGCGACAGCTAAAAGGATTTTATTGTTTTTCAAAGAGATAATTTTAAGATCTAGCCTGTATATTTAGTGCTACATATTTTTAATTTTTAGCACCGCGTTATACCTACTAGAGAGTTACTAACCGTTCGCGTAATACTCCTATATACTAACTACGCTAAGGTGTTTAGGGATGAGTAAGGTTGAATTTAGAGGAACTGCACCCGATTTTTTGTGGACTGAGAGTGGAAAACCATTTATGAAAATCCACCTTCAGTCAACCAACTGGGATCGAACCCCAATGAATGATCTCGATGTTTAAGGTGTCGGGTGGAGAATGATGCATATTTGTTTAGTACCTTTTCACCTTTTAAACAGTTTCAGAATATTTTGAGGGATGAGTGGTAAGCAGGACGATCATATTGTTTAAGGTACAAGATCTAAGCCATCAGGTATCAAGAATTGGGTGGTATAATGATGGATACATCGTTTAAGGTACAAGCGCCAATACGTCAAGTATGAAAGAGGGGGTGTTAAGATGATGGATACATCGTTTAAGGCACAATATCTAAGCTGTCAAGTTTTAAGGACTGGTTGGTAAGCGGGGTGGTTGGTAATAGGAAGGATTGAAGCTGTATGGGATCAACACGGCCATGATCGACTCAGACTACCTCTTGCTCAGGATGGATACAGGAAGTCGTATGGCTGGAAGGAGGTAACAGCACAGGATGGGAAATGGAAGTTGTGCAGATCAAGGCTGGGGAGTAGGAGACTGTGAGGAGGGTAGAGGAGCGATTGGCGGGCATGATAGGAGAAAGGGATGAAGGCTGCGAGGAGAGTACGGGATAGAGCCTGGAATCTAGACTCAAGGGCAGAGGGGGCTGTAAGAAGGGGGGCTGCATGGAGGTTGGCTACAAGGGGCAGAACGACAAATACAGGGACATAAGGTACGCTTGTATAATTAAGAGCATTTTAAGCTTAGGTTAGGTTAGGTTAGATGAGAAAATGATCCACCCCATTCAATGTGGTGGATCAATATTATTATTATTAGCACCAAGTCTTACTACCCGTTCAGCTTATACGCACATACGCTAATGTGAAATGGTAGGGTGATTGTGAAATTAAATGGAGGACCTAAATTTTAACGTGAGATCCAAACCACGGTGGAAGCCTAGCACTCCACACATTCACAAATTGTGGTTAATACACGTATTGTCAGAGGTGAAGGAAGGGTTTGACAATCAAATAAATCTGTACCGGGACCAAGGATTGAACCCCGGATCCCAGTACAGAAGTTTGACATCTTACCCCTAAACCACCAGGTCACCTGGATAAATATTAACCTTATAGGAGAAAGTAGTCCAGAACTGTCATTCCAACCACTACTACCATGTTATAGCTTTGTTAGCTTTGAAATAACTTGTCTGTCACTTGAGCCACTCTTAAGTGGATTTATCTTGATGTTTGTCGAGAAATTGGTTCTCGGGTGTGTCGCTTGGCTGTGTATCACTTTGTCCTCTTATACGGAATCTTTTCTATCACATGGTCCAGCTCGTGTCGATCACTTGGTCCATGTCGTTTCTGGGTGTCTAGCAGTTGGTCTTTTTACAGATATTGTTCTCTCGTGTCGACCTCTTGGTTGTATATCACTTTGTACTCCTATACATGAGCTTGTCTAGCAGTTGGTTATAGTCGTGTCGGCCACTTAACCCACCTAGCCTTCCAAATCATTTTTTATAGCTTGTGGAGAAGTTTGTTGTCTAGAGTTTTTTATGGTTCCATTAATATCAATTTTATTATTCTTTAATGGATGAAACTTGTTTATGTTAATTGGTAGTTCATTTATTTCAGCTATATTATTGGTAAGTTAATGAGTCTCGGTTATTTGTTTGGCTAGTCCATCTATCTAAGATAGATACATTATAGCACCTATCTAAGATATATAAGTGGTTAAGTAAGAATCTCAGAGAAATCCAGTGCGAGTCCAGTCGATTTTTGGGATCAGAGTTCACAGTCGTGGATTCAGTGCCGTTAGTACCGTCAGTGCAGTGTAAAGTCGTTAACGAGTTTATTATGTTTATTTTGTGATATATTCCGTGTCGACTAAGGTCGGGTAGTGTGGTATACCACAAGGGACGTTTCAAGAGGAGGGAATGGCCTCCAACTCGGATGTAGACGTTGAAGAACGGACGATGAAGACATGGAGGGCCAAGGCCAGGAAGGAGGTCCTTCCAACACTAATCCAAAACTACCAATAGAAACCGATAAAACCTTTGAGACAGTATTTGGACTCAAGCCGAAGCTCAGGACTAGGCCGGGACAGGAAGTTCCGCAGTCGAAGGCTATAAAAGTGAATAATAAGTTTGCTAGCTGGTCTAGTCTACAGAATGAAACAGTGACCAGTCAAACGGGGCAATCAAGTTGAGGCATGGAGGAAAGTTCCACCCCGTGGCGTATAAAGACCCCTCCGGTGGTCGTAACTGACGCGACACAACACAACAATGCTATAAAGCTGCTAAACAGCAGCTTTCAATACGATTAGAAGGTGTACTGTTTTGCACAGGGGATTAAGGTGGTCACGACCTCCTTCAGGGATTACTCCGCCCTGTTAAAGCTACTCAAACAAAACACTTTAGAACACTTTACCTATCTTCTTCCCAAGGACAAGCCCTTCAAGGCTGTCATCAAGAACCTTCACGCAAGTATGCCCTGCTCAGACATAAAGGCGGAACTGGAGGACAGGGGATTCACGCCGACCGATGTGAGACAGTTATAATCGAAATCATCTCCACAATCAGTGACACCGAGACCCCTACCGATATTTTTATGCACCTTGGCGAGGACAGAAGTTATGGGTGAGGTCTTTAAGGTACCAGTCATCAATCATACTGTAGTCAAGATTGAGGAGTATCTTGCTTCACAGAGTACAATTCTACAGTGCCATCGTTTCCAACATTTTGGACACTCTAAGAACTACTGTGCACAAAAACCACGCTGCGTCAAGTGTCTAGGAGAGCACCTGACGGTATAGTGCCGGAAAAAAGAGAAAATAACGCCAGCACAATGCGTGAACTGTAAGGGACAGCAAGCAGCAAATCACTGCAACTGCCCTATTTATCTACGAGAGCTGGAGAAGAAAAACCAGGTGTCAGAAAAGAAAAGAGAGGGGGAAAGTAAAGTAGCTAGCCCTTCTTCCCACGTGGCTGAGAATCGCAAACCCTCTACTAGCCAGAAATCTTCTGCTAGCCAACCAACATCAGCAGAAAATATGGGATTGAATCAACCCTCTTACAGTGGGGTCGTCAAGAAGCTTGCCAAGAAGGACAAAAAAGAAGACCGTTTCACGGAAGAATACTCGGACTTGAAGGACTTTCTTCAAACTCTCAAGGAAATCAACGTGGTGGGCTTACTGCAACTCCTTAGGAAGTACCTCGTATGGTTGAAGAATGCTCCTGACAAGACAACAAAAGATATGCTTCTTCTGGAAGCTGCAACCGAATTATTCTGCGATTGCTACAGATCAGGGAAGAGGTGTAGAAGAGTCATTGAACATACTGTTCTGGAACGCTAATGGCATAGCCCAACAGGAATACAAGTTTCGACAACTACTGGGGACGTATGGATTCGACGTAGCACTGATCTGTGAGACATACCTATCGGAACAGAAGAAGATGCGGTTCTACGGATACGAGTTGTATCAAAACGATAGGACAGCTGGCCGGGGAGGGGGCATGGCCATGTTGGTGCGCAGTAACCTTGTACACCATCAAACGACTTTACTGGATATGGACTATATTGAATCCACTTATAGCTATTCCCACAGGGCGGACACAGATAGTGTTTACCGCTATCTACAGAAGCCCTGCGGTCCCATTCACCATCAATGACCTATACAGGCTCAAGTCAACAAAGGATTTCCTCGTAGCGGTAGATCTTAACTGTAAACATAGGAGTAGGAACAGTCGCAAGTCTAATCAGGCAGGTCGGACACTGGCTGGCCAGGCAGCAATGAACTACACAGTCCTGGCGACTAACGAGCCGACGTTCTACCCATCCAACTACAGGAATCTTCCCGATGTTCTGGATGTTGTCTTGACGGATCTTGATACGCTTCCGGAAGAACTCTAATTCTTAAACGAACTTTACTCCGACCACCTCCCGGTCTTTGGAAGGATAGCTCTGAAGACAAACCCAAGATTGTCGTACCTTAGGAGGAAGATCCCCAGGAGGGACTAGGGCGAATATCGGCGGGTATTGGTGGACGCAGTACCGTTGAACATGGAGGTAAACTCCCCGGAAGAAGTGGAAAGTTCCATCACTCTTCTGACAACCACATTACTCGAGGCATACCGAGAGACAACTGTATTCGAGACGCCACCGGTTTTGTTGAAGAGGGACGACCCGTAGCTGAGTTACTTGATAGCTTTGAAAAGGGAAGCGCACAGGGAATGGAAGCAGCACCGGGATACGAGGCATCGTGCAGAGTACAGTTGGCTAAGAGCCCTTGTACGTAGAAAAGCTAAAGCTCTGAAGATCACTAACTGGAATGAGTATGTATCGAACACTTTGGCTGGGGATGCCAACGTGTGGAAGGTTACGAGACTGCTCAAAGGTACGAAAGGAAAGGCAGGGACCATGGTCATCCACGGAAGGAGTGGGTTGAAATTACAGGGTGAAACTAAGTCAGAGGCCATTGAGGAATCTCTTGAAGACCAGTTCCAGACTAACTCAGAGCATCAAGATGAAGAGTTTACTAGAACAGTAAATAGAACGGTTGGGTTATATCTAGCAGATCCTGTTATAGAGCTACCGCCCCACCAGAAATGAAATCACCCGCCAGGTGGAAAAGCTGAAGCTACGGAAAGCGGCAAGTCATGACAGGGTCTCGAACTAGATGTTGCCACACGTTCCGGCATAAGTAATCCATCTCTTAACAAGAAGGTTTCAGCGGCATTACTGGCAGGTTACTTACTGGCAGATTACTTACCGGAGGTGAGGAAGTTTGCCGACGTCGTTTCATTGCCCAAACCAGGCAAAGACTGCAAATTTCCGCAGAACAGACGGCCCATCAGTCTGCTTAGAAGATATGAAAACTATTTGAGAAAATTATTCTGCAGCTATTGAAAGCCTTGGGCAGAGAGCGTAGAATTATCCCCGACATCCAATTAGGATTTCGGAACCGTCATTCAACGGTACACCCAGTCCTGTGTCTAGTGGAGGACACGACAGAGATCTTTAATCAAGGGGAAATCACGCTAGCTGCACTCATGGTTGTAGAGAAGGCGTTTGATAAGGTCTGGCACGACAGCCTTATTTACAAATTGATCCAGGCCAATTTCCCAAGGGTTTATGTACATCTAATCAAGAGCTTTCTAACTGGACGAAACTTTAGAGTCAAGATGTAAGATAAAAAGTCGCCTCTTCATAGTATCATTATAATAATAATTATTATTATTAGCACCGCGTCTTACTACCCGTTCGGGTTATACGCACTTACGCTAATGTGTAATGGTAGGGTGACTGTGAGATGAAATGGAGGACATACAGTTTAACGTGGAATCCGAACCACGGTGGAGGCCTGGCATTCCCCACATTCACAAGATGTATTGTCAGAGGTGAAGGAAGGGTTTGGTAATCAGATAAATCTTTGCCGGGACCGAGGATTGAACCCTTGCTGCCAGCATAGAAGTCTGACGCCTTACCCCTAGACCGCCAGGTCACCGTTCATAGTATCAGGGTGGGGGTGGCGCGGGGGTCGGCTCTCTCACCGTTCCTATACACTGTGTATGATGCTGACATCCCCATGGACCCGATGATCAAGACTCGGCTCTTCGCAGATGATACTCTGTTCTACATTGCCAACAGGAACGTGAAGTACACTCATCTCCACCTGCAGCGGTACCTAGACGATTTTAGCAGTTGGCTGGAACAATGGAGTCTAAAGGTCAACGAAGAGAAATCGACAGCCATGATAATTACGAGGAGGAGACCCCAAGCCCCAGCCCAGCTTGTAGTGTTGGAGCAGGCTATCCCCTAAAAGAAGTCAATGAAATAACTCGGGGTGATGTTAGATTCCAGACTCACATGGAAGGAGCACGTAGTCTACACAAGGAAAAAGGCAATGGGGGCCTTCATTGCAAATTACGGCCTGTTCAAGAGCCCAGTGCTGGAGAAAAACATCAATCTGTTGCTGTACAAAAGTTTAGTACAGCCTATTCTGGTATACGGATGTGAGGCGTGTGGGTATGCTTCCGATTCAGTGCTAGATACTATACCAGTAGTGCAAAACAAGGTTCTTAGGTGTATCTTAGGTGTGAACACCCAAACTAACAATGCGCACATACACGCTACCACTGGTAGTGCGACTCTACAAGAAATCTTCCGACAGCGTGGTGGCAAATTTTAGAAACAAGCCCGTGAGGTAGAAGACAACGCCATAGTTAGAAAACTCGGCCAGTATGACCTCCGAGAGCCAAGTAAATACAAGAAGCCCCTGCTCGAATGAGCAAAACACCTGCACACCTTCCCAATCAACCCTTTCCTACTAACCACTCCTTTTCCTCAGCATTGCCAAATCCGTGTGTCCTCATCTTCACACCTCCCCATAAGCTAGAATCATTTTTCTTCACACCTTCACTTTCACCAAAGCCATGTTCGCTTAGTGTCTAATCTAATTTTATGTATTTTATTTCAGCTTGTCTAGATCTTACTTACACACTACACCAAACTCACTTCGGGACTAACTACGCTTGTGTTTCCATCCATCACTGTGTACGATGGCTCGAATTAGCAACTCCATACTAACACTGTCGCTCTCAACACACAAACCTTCACCCTCCAACTCCATTTTCCCCTTCACAACCAATTTACACTTTTAGAAATAGAGGTTATGATCTGTGACTACAGATCGGTATTTTAGGCATAAACAAGCCGCCTACCCCCTCCGAAAGTCGCTTCTGACATTCAGAGCGAGTAGTTCAAGGCAAACAAGGGAGAAAGCAAAGCGAGCTCAGAGAAATGTTTAGAGTATGAATCTCATCTATATGAATGAACAGTTCAAGAAGATCAGTTAGATAAAGAGTTAATGCATGAATCTCAGCTAGATACATGTTTAGGTTATGAATCTTAGGTATATGAATGTGTCAGGCCTTAATCTCAAAAAGATTAATGTTTATAGCATTAATCTCAGATATATGAATTTTTGGGCATGAATCTCTGTTAAATAAATGAATACGTATCACCCTAAAATCAAAATATCGGAGAGCCTTTGTAATACAACTAAAAAATAATATATTAAGTTTAAACTAGCTATCAGTTTTTAAATAAATAGATAAATATTTCAATTGAAAAATATCTGATACTTTTCTATAATACGACAACTTTAAAACTAAACTATAATGTGTACTTGGGATATGGATGGTCTGTATAAGTTGTAATGAGACCCATGCTTTTACTTCAACAACTCTAAGACAGTGGGCACGTGGACTAAGTGTTCGGGATCATCTGATCCGGTTTTCTAGTGACTTCCCCTAAATTATAGCTTCCACCACCCCACCTGTGTAATTATGTGTAGGCTTATAACCTCGATGGGCAATACATAATTATTTATGCTGGCAGACTACTGCTGGATGCTATATTGTGACCTTCAGAATAAGATGTACAAGAGAAAAGAAAACAATGAAAACAATTTTAATTGTTTTATAATGAATAGTTAATTTTAATGTTAATTATATATTTATAATTATATTATTATATGGTTATAGTTATTCTGTCTCATAATTGAATTGAACGTCTAACTAACCTCATTAATTATGTCATTAAGACCAAATGTGCATACACTGTATGGGAACAATCAGACCTGTTATATTTTAAAAACTAGACGTGCTAGAAAAAAGTGAAAATATATATTTAAATCATCTTGCTAAACTGGTACAAAAAAGTATTTTCATATCAGTGATTAAAGAAAAATGTTTCATTTTTTAAACCAACCAAATTCATCTTAGACCCTTCAAAACTAAAATATAATCATATAGTCAAAGCGGGTAGTAAGACGCTGCGCTAAAATAAAATTAGAATATACAATCAAAATTTGACAGTAAGAATGCACCACACGGAGTCATTTCCAAGAGTCAAAAGTAAATTATTGTTCACCCACCTACCACGTGAATGAAACTGAATGAAATAGGTTAAGAGGAAAAGAGAGCAGGGAGAGAATTACCTTTAAAAAAAACTGTCCAGAAGATAGAGAAACGTACAAGCAATTAATTTCAGTAATTTCCATGACAATGGCTTGTGGCGAATGTTAAACTGTACAGAGTGAAAGGGGGAATAGGGAAGGAGGGAGGGAGAGGTTGCGATAACATAGAGAAAATCCTCCCTTGCCCCTTTCCCACACTTCCGATCGTACAAGCTAATTGCTGTACGCTAAGCTCAAAATTTTGGTGGCCAAAACGGCTGGCCTTAATGGAGCCAAGAGACATGATAATGGAGAACAGACACAAAAGAGTTGCTCGGAGGTGAAGTGGGGGCAGGGGTTAGTGTTATTGGAAATATATATAGAGCTATGGGTATTAACACTCTAAAGTTAATATTATTATTGGCACCCGTTCAGGCTATACGCAATAAAGTTAATAAACATAACTTTGTATAACTGCTTCAGATAGTTGAAATATTCTATTGATGCTCAATTAAAAACAATGATATTGAAACAAAATTAACTAGTAGTTCTGTGAACAGTAAACATCGCTCCTTCCATTCAATAAATATTACGTATATCATTAGTAATTATGTCATTTTCTTGTCTTTACTACAGTCTTAAGATTTATCTTTTCATTTAAAATTGAATTGTTTCTGACACTAGGCGTACACTAAGCTCTTACTGACACACGGGTCCGATCTACATCGAAATTTTGACGAGGGATGAAGCCTCTGTTGATTCAGAGTTTGGGGTGAAGTGGCCGGTTATTTATCTTTGTATTTGGAGTTGATATCCCTTTTTGGTGATGAAGTAAGATAGAAAATAAATACTATGTTCGTAGTGAATGGGTGTTATTCCTGTGGCTCAAGACGTCAGTCCCGCAATAGTAATAGTCGCAATAGTAGCTTAAAGCTATCAATATATTACTTTAAATTTTAAATTTAAATCACTTAGAGCTATTAAACGAAAAATATTTTGAGAAGCTGTCATACAAAAAGGGAAAACTAGATTAAAATACTTTGTAAGCCTACATACATCGTTCAGCCTATGTTCAAAATTATATATGTTAAATTTCATTAAAATTGGTCCAAGACTTGGTATCTATCATGTTTCAAAGATTCTAAAGAAAGACGAACAGACGGCTAACTGAAATGCCAAATACTCATATTAAAACACAAAGTTTCTATAAAGAAATTTTATACAGTTTAATTCTTACATCAACGGATTTGATTCCCCTGCGACGGTGGATACGCAGCTGAGTTTGTCAGTGGCAGAGAGCTAGAGGTTAAAGTCTCAACTGGGTAGACAGGGTGTATCAAGGATGGTTTTTCTAAAATGGTTTCCCATTTTCCCTCCCAAGTCAATTTGGATACATTTACAAACAAAAAATTGTCAAGTGGTATTAGTGTCAAGCAATTATTCACAAAAGGACGTCGCCATGAACTAAAAAAATGTTAGCTAAAGCCTAAAAGAGAAAAGGTAAATAAGATTAAAGTATTAATGAGGCTGAGGTGTTAAAAGCTGTGAAAGTGTTAAAAAAAATTGCAAAGCTGCGGGCGTAGGTGAGATCACAAATAGAATGCCTAAATGTGGGGCGTGGTATTATTTGAAATGGGTTTCCCCTGTTGCCATTACCTCCCCACTTGCCAATAGAGTCATTGACAGGTAGAGGCAGTTTTGGCTGATTTGTTATGCGAGTTACAGGTTGTTTTCACAGAGCCTTATCCTCGTTGCATGAACTTAGCATTTCATGACTTGGTACCTTTGATTTATTTGTAAAATACACGTTTTTGGGTTGTTTGTAGCTCGACTCAGGATGTCCACCTTGACAGAAGCGTCAAGCTAGGTCACCTGCGAAAGGGCTGTATTTCTTTGTGAGTTACAGGCAGCATACGCTAGCCCTTATCCTCATGTAATGAGGGTGAGAAAAGGATGAATTCATTTGATGAGTGATGGAATGATTATGAGGTTGTTAATGAGACCGTGTTACCTTTTACCGTTACCGTTTTACCTTGTTACCATTTGCGGTATTATTTGACATGTTGTGTGAGTTATTTATTGTGTGTGCTGGGATTTCAAATGTTCCTAATGACTGGAAAAATACCGTCACTGTTTTATTGTACAAATTTGAAGAACGTAAGAGGAATATAAAAATTATAAGAGAATTAGTCAGTTGAGTATCCCAGGCAAAGTTTTACGAAAGTCTTACCTAAGAGGGTGTGTGTAAAAATGAGGACCCGGTTTGGGGTGTGCAATGGGAAAAACTAGCATTTAATATGGCGTATTCAAAATAGCGGATCGGATTAGGCCAGAAAAGTTGAAAATGATAATTTATTATACAAAAAGTTGTAAGCAGTTACTATGTAACTATAATTAGTTTTAATTCTTTAACAACAATATATGCTGTGTCAATATTATATATATGCAAAAGCACCAACAAGCAGGAATTCAGAAGATTGTTTTTAAAGAAATTATAATTTTTTCGAAAGAAATATCAGTTTTTAAAACACGTCAAGATTATATTTCCATTTTGACTACTTTCATGTTTTGTAACACAATTTAAACCAATAAATGATTAATTATCAATGTTACTTTATAGATTTCCCATGCGAAGATCAGGTAAACCATTAGAAATAATCTTGGAAACAAGGGGGTTGAAAGACAAACAAATTATTTATAAATATTCTAGGCAATGAGAAGTCTGGGAAGCTTAGCCAATAATTTAAAAATATTCTTGGCAATGAGAGGTTTAGAAATATAAAAAATAAGATCAAAATCATTATAACATAAAAATGAAATGAATTTTTGTTTCTCACTTTCATTTATTTAGTGGATGGTCCATCAATAATTATTGTTAATGGCAGAGACTTGTGACTTATTTTTTTAACCCCAAATAGACATGTTTGTATATAATACAAATGGAGCTTATATTTTGGAAGTAGACTGTGACTAAGACCTGATCTTTATTTACTTAGAATACGTAGTAATTTACAAAACTGTTGAAGTCACAGAACAAACAATTTACTATCTTCAGGAAAGGTGAACTATTTGCCATTACATTTGAATCACAACACAGTCCACAAGATGCCCGTTTACCAGAAGCTTATTTTTTAAGATGATTCCTGATGAGATTACATTTATTAATAAAGTTTAATTTATATAAAGTAATAATAACCATTATGCAACCGCTATGCTCATGAAAAATATTCAACAACTGTTAATATCAACACGTAAAAAATATCAAACTTTTTGTTTGTTTTTGTTTGTACTGAAGCAATATATTTATTTTGTTCTAAAGCAAGTTTTGCTATAAAAAAATTTCGAAGATACTGGCCTTTATTTCTTGTTCCCTACATCCTCATTAAACTGTTGTCAAATAGAGAATTAAGTGTCCGGGACCTGGTAAGTTTGCTAGTTCAGGCGTAATATTGTATCTAATGTCCCGATTAATTATTCGTGAAATTGCCCCTCAAGAGGGATGATGCATATTCACCCATCTTTGCCAAAATCAGTGGTCCTAGGTAATCAAGCAGAACGTTTCGTAATCTCGATGTGACTGTCCCCTAGATTCCGTCAACTAATCGCAGCCGTGATCTAAACAACTACCGTAACGTCCCAATGAATCGAACCAATCTGCCTTAAGTAAACCTAATAACCTAGCTCAAGCTTCGTGCTCTAATCTAAAGCGTGTGTCCATGTCCTACTGATGTACATAGTATCTCTCCTTCTATTCTCCCCTTTCGATGTTCGTGTCAAAGGTCAGTTAGCCCTGGTTGATTCGCCCCCAGGACATGTTGTAATTACCGCTACATGTGTCTCTCATTAGCTCACGGGCTTCGAACACAAGGCTGCTACTAGACTCCTCGAGTTCCACATCTAACAAATGACCGTTCCATGTTCCGGCCGGTCATTAGAATAGGGAGGGTTGAAGGAACAGGGAACAGCAAAAGACTAAGAAACTTATATGTGCCTCAATGTTCATATAAAAAACCTTCTCTGATATATAAAAAAAAATGTGTTCATGTATTCATACGTAAAGCCATATAAACTGCAGTTGTGATTTTTGATAGATATTATCAATACCTATAAGATGACACTAATAATACTGTAAAATATTATCAACGTTTACCACAAAAAATATGTTTGATATGTGCAAGATTAAAATTCTACAAAATATTTTTTTTAGATTTTAATTGAATCTTCAAACTTGGTTTAAATAATTTTTAAAAACTATTGTATTTTTATGTGTATGGATTATTTTCCTTTCCTACTATTTCTTATATATTTAATCTGATTCAAAACATTTTATTCAAGTTAATTATGTTTAAGAATGAATAGAAAATGCTATTAGGGCTAGTTAATATTTTATATTAAGTTTCTCGCCGATAATTAAACTGGGTAAAACAACAAATTTCAGAATATTTAACTATGATTTTTACCCACCTTGGTGGACGCATGGTCTAAGGCGTTACTCTCGTAGTAGACTAGACTGCCGATGACGTGGAGATCGAATTTCAAATCTCGGCCAGGTGTACTGAGCGTGGTTTAAAAAAAAAATCCACTCTCCCACCAAGCAAATATGAGTACACTTCCTATGAATATAACTTTCCTCATCTATAAAAACATTAACATGATTAGAAGATAGGCGTATAGCCCAAGTGAGTAGTCAGACGTAGTGCTAAAATAACCTATGATTAATATTTATTCATTGAATCACCTTCTATTTTATTATGTTAAGATACTCTGCACCTTCTGACACTTAAATACTCTATGGGCGTCCAGAGCATAGTGGAAAGAGTGACACATTGCTGCCCCAAGAGAAGGAGCCTACAACTAGCAATTAGACCTCCATAATGGGTTTTTTTCAAAATTTTCTAAAAATTAATTCACCAAGGCCACCTTCGATTTCTCTAACCTTTCCTTGCCTAATATTAAATTTACATTACACAATATAGATCCGGTAGTAATTTTTGAAACCAAACTCCTACAAAATATCTTGGGATTTCTCTCTGGATTATAAAACAAACATTATTTATTCACCTGCATGGCAATAGTTAACCTAAATTTAAAACAAGTAAAAATATTGAAATATTCTAACAGGAGACGTGACTCCAATTAATTTATATCATTTATTCGTAAATGTATGTTATAGTTTATAATTTTATTAAAATATTATAAATAATAAGTAATCACTATAATATATGAAATACATAATCTAATAAAACGCGTTGATGAAAAAAAGGTTTATTAATTACAAAATCATAAGCTTGAAGAGAGGATGGCAAGACCAAATGTAGAATGAAATACCCTCTCAGTCTAGTCCATATTGGTACCGATCTACGGCCTCCTAGCTCAGAGTTCACGAAGTTATTGGTCAGCCCAGCCGAAGGTAAAAGTTAAAATATAAGCTCGATCCCTCTTGTGAATATTCAGCTTGAATATCATAATCTCAAAAAATATATTCGAACAGCTCATTATATATTTTACTACGCGAGTGTAACATAAAAGTAGCTTCAGGTTTATTAAATTATAACGTATAGAGACGTATAACAATTTATAAGGTGCATAGGCGTGGAAATGGAAGGCACAAGCCCCTAAATTTCCCAAATGGTCACGTTACCTAATTTCTATGAAATCGTACTATATTTATTTGGGAGGATCAGGGAAGGTATTTTTGGTGAATCAATTGTTGAGTCCTCAACGAAGTAAAATAGAAACAAAAGTAATGGGTGATGGATAAGGTATTTTACCAAATAATGAGCTTTTAATCTTAAGAGTTAACTAAAAACTTCTGTGAGAGTACAGAAATCTCTTTGATCAAAACACTCTGAATTATCATTACATTCCCCCCTCTAAATAGTTTTTTTAATACATCTAACTGTCTAATTTATGACAAAATTAAGGGGGGAAGACTCCCAAAACCCCTCTCTTTGATTTGATGGACTTCACCCCTTAAAATCTCTCTTTGCCTACGCCACTGATGGGGATTGCAAAGATAAATCAAGTCCTGTGGGGATATCTCCTTGATCCAAACTTGCACTTCTCTGTGTGAAGCACCAAAACCTTATCAGACTTGTAAGATTTATTTTTAGATTTATTAGAGGTCTTTCAGGCGAATGTGAAAGTAGAGTAGGATTTCAGTAGGACGGACTATTTTAAAAATACAAACACATTTTACGATCAACATTATAACATTTTCTACAATTTTGTTGATATTTTATAGTTATCTTGTTTTATCTAATATATAAATAAAATGTAAATATTGTATGTTTGTTATGACTGAGAATAGCGCAATATCTAGCTTACTCATAGGTCTGAAATGTAAAATTAGTTAACACCCGTAGGATAATGTGCTCACCTTGAAGCTGGACAGTTATTTTCTTTATTAGATTTTTTAAATTTATCAAAAATTGTGTCGAAATAGATAAAATATTTTTATTTTTGGCCTGTTTGGAGCAAATAAAAGCATTTTATGGCTACTCCGGACCAACTCGAGTACTTATGCTAATTAATAACAGACATAAAATGTGACAGCTGAAACTCACATGACTTGACGTGTGAATACGTTTCATGACCCCCCCGAATCCGAAAAAGTGGTTTTTGAATTTCCGTCTATCTGTCTGACTGAACTTCCGACTAGAGCCTAAACTATTTTACCAATCACGCTAAAACTTGATACATAAGCTTTTTCATAAGGTTGCCCCTTGGGGTTTTTGGATTTGGATATTCAACCCTAAAGTTAAGGATAGTTAACGGATGGGAAAAAAGAGAAAAAATCTATTTTATCAAAATTGGTTTTAAAGAGTTTGATTGAATTTCATTTATAAATACTCCAAACAAAATAGCTACTCTGAATATTTTGGCAAAATTGTCTCCGGTTTGATGCGTAAATTATAATTTTGTATCATATCTCCGAAACTATTTGAGATACTAAATTACTTATCATTACAAATATGTAGATATATTTATAATACAAATATTTTATTCCAGACACATTTTTATAAAACCAATAACTTTCAAGCTATACGTAATTTTTTAACTTTTAGAACACTAAAGGTAAAGTATTACGACCGTAAAAAAAATAACCTGAAATATTGATGGTTGTCGACGTCTCATGATCCCCAAACCATCAAAAGTAGTATTTGCAATGTCGTCTGTCTGTGTGTCTTTTTAACCACAAATTAAGAATAGTTTAGTAAAAAGCGAGAAGAGAACAAATCAATTTAATAAAAATCGGCTGAAACAATTTTGATTAAAATTCGTATCTAGGCGTTGAATAATATTTTAAATAAACTGGCTATTTTCATTTTCCCATTAAAATGAAATAGGGTACTTTACAGAAGTGGAAATTTCCGTATCTCCGCAACTATTTGAGATACTAAATAACTTATCATAGAAATATTGTAGTACAATTAAAAATAAATAACTGTTATATGATTTTTTTTAACCCAACAATTTAAAAGATTTTGGAAATATATTAATACAATTTTGTGAACTTTAGTTGTAAAGAGATATTACTTAAGCTTTAACGCAATACTTCTCTAATGCCATAGAGTAAGAAATGAGTAATTCTCTCAAGAAGTGCATGTTCTCTTTCTTTCAACCTCTTAGGGGAAATGTTTGTGCAACAATGATCTATCTCTATCATTTTAGACTCAATAGTCAATAATTACCTATTTTATTGGTCAAAATTTATGAAATATAAATTTAATAGCAATGCGATAACTATAAGATGTGTATTCCCTAGTAAAATGACGAAAATTTTAATTAGAAGTCAAAATTTTAATACGAAATTTTGGCTGTCGGGGAAATCAATATCGCAATTTTTTATTGGTCCAAATATACAAACGAAGACGTTAATTCTTTAATAATAAAATTATAAAATTTAAAACCATAAATAAAAAATGTTTTACTTATGTCCATCGCAATTTGTTATTAGTTTTTTTAGTGTATATGATATAACGAGTTTTGAGTAAATATCTCCATTTCTCAGCAATAGAGCGAGAAAGTTCGTGAGGAGTTTCATATCATTTATTTTTTAAGTAATAATTTAGGCATGATTTTAAACATAATTATCTAATCAATTTGAAAAAAAGAATGAGGATATAAGTATAGTTTAGCTAGAGAAGGAAAGTTGGTGGCTACTGGAGTGAAGGGCTATATAATATTGTAGCAATATCACATTAAACCATCTGGGTGTGCTATACGTATAGTAATGTAGTAGGTGTGTTCCAATGTTAATTAACAAGGGGTACCAACACGTGGTAATTATGTGTAACTAATTAGATGCTGTATAAGCGTTGATCACAACAGTATAACCCGCTATACCAATTCCCCCTCCCACCCTGGCCCGATTCCCTGCGCATCTCCCTTTCAATCCTATATCAACCCACGCGAAACACATCAAGTCCGTCACAGCAGTAAATTTGAGAGGTTGCGACGTGAAACGATAGCGCTGTGTTTGGCTATTGAGTGTGGTGAGGGGGTGAAGGATGTTGAAGAGGGAGGGAGGTAAGGGGTGAGTGTCAGCCGATACCACTTCTTCTTGAGTCTCGTGTTTGAATTCCGAGACAAGGCATCAATTATTGATCGAAGGGATGGTGGGGTGGTGACAGATATACCACGTTTGGAGAAAAGGTCTTTGAATAAGAATAGACTTTTAAAAATATATAAGATAATTAATTTAGTGATCGTTTCTAATTTTAAAGAGCAATACATAAAAAGGTTATATTAATGCATGATTTACTGTCACTGGCTTAGTACACGTTTGTATTATACGCACATATATTAATTGCTCTAGTAAAGTAGTGAAGAGTAAGGTAAGTAAATGGGAAATGTATCCAAATTTGAATGGAGAGAGAGAGAGAGAAAGATAAATAGAGTGGAAAACTACCTCAGTTCACCTGATTAAGATTAAAACCCCAACCTTGCAGTCAACGGAAAGCTAGATTAAAAAAAGCCTGAAACTTAGACCTAGTCCACAACCACTATTATTAGCGTGTAAAGGAAGAACCATCCACGTAACTAATTAATTAATGACCTGCAACAGTGGGACCACGATCTAAGATGTCTAGCTAATCTTGTTCTAGTTTTCTGGTAGCAAATATGCTAGGGGCTCAAATCCCCACCCAGAAGTACCTACATATTTCGTACCTAAAGACAATAAGAATATGTATTTCTATAACTTCAAAGTCCTCATCCGTTCCTGATAGACACCCCGTAGAGCACAAGTGGCCAGTAGTTCGTGGACAGTTTAAGCTGTAGATACTTGTTCCGGACAGCTCCAAGAGGTCCTCGCTGGAAAACTTGATGTAACGTCTGTAGTAATCTCTAAGACTAAGTCCCGGATGTTCTCTGTAATGCTGGCGGCTACGCATGGAGGTGGCAACTCTTACCGTACCTCAAGATGTGGTGGGTGAAGGTAGGGGGGTTATCCTCATTATACTATGACGGATCCGGCGAAATTTCATTAAATGGTCAATGGCCTATCTATCTTGATAAGGCGAACATCGTGTGTTAAGAAATTCTCGAGACCAGATGACAATAAGACCCTGATAAGCACCTGATTTTCTGTCAAGTGTAGTTTTGATTGGTAATTTTCTTACTTTTTGAAGAGGTTAATGATTTATATTCACCTCTGGTGATCAATTGTGTGAGGGCTAAAACCACCCCCCTAGTCTACCACGATGAAGAATATTAACTTACCCCTACTCCACTAGTGTAAGTATGTGGAGAGCTCGGACGTATATTAAGGCACGGTAAAAAAAATATACCAGCTACAAAAATAAGGATTCTTACTTTTTTTTCCAAGTATGGCTTGAAATGGTTTGATAATTTTAAATGGGTCGTTGGGATATTCCGTTAAGGTAGTCCCTTTAATATTCACGTATTTATTTTGTATTACTCTGTAATTAAAATAATTGGTCCGACACCTCAACTCAGTCGGTAGCGTATCAGTGAAAATATGGGTTTACACTTTAACATTGATAAATTAAGGGCCATAGACATGCTGTTGTGCCGGTCCTCGTCTAAATTTAAATTATAAGGCATATGAATCTACGACAGGCCTAGCTAGCCGGTATTGGAAAATGTATTACTTTAATAAAAACTGATTTAGACCATAGGCTGGAAACAGTAATGGATGTAAAAGTAAAAAAAGGTTAAAATAATTTCCTCTGCGCAAATATATAAAGTTATAGGAAAAATCAAACTATTTATTTGTGAAGGAATGTCATTCTATTTTTAGTGTTTTATAATCACATTTCTTTAAACGATTATCAACATAGCACAATTGGTTGGTTCCACAGCTACTCATATATATATATATATATATGATCTCAGTGGATGTGTTAAACCCCCTACACACCCTCCAATCCGACCAGCCAATGATGGCAACAACCAAGCAGGAAGCGGCTCATCATCCTCCTGACACGACATTCTGACTTGTCGATTTCAAACGTACACTAACTATGCCTCCTTATCTTTCAAAACACAAAAGAATCGAAATAGCTCTCTCAGCAATCATAACAAGCCCCCAAAAGTAACGGAATAAAAGGTAAATGTGGGCGAAGAGGTGGTTACAAGAAAGAAAAAAGTTTACGCAATTAAGATTACTTAAAGAGTTCGACAATAATGTTTTCCGTAACTTTTTACGGATGAATGAAGTGTGTTTCTTCGAACTCCTCGGTATGGTTAGACCATTAATTGAGAAACATAATACTAAAAGGTGTTATAAACAAATTTTGTTAATACAACAAGAATGGAACCACGAGCTGTGGATCAGCTGTACCAACCACGCTACAAACTCTACAACCCGTCAGGCTAGAGGGTAAGGACGGGGTGGTTCTTTCCATTCAACCACCCGACTTATAGTTCCGACCCTTTTCGTTGGACGACAGGCCTACACACCATACAACTAACATGTCGTCCGGACCGTTGGTTAGTCAGGTTGGATGGTGTGTAGGGGGCACTAGACTTAGATGGTAGGGTGTATTATTATTGTTGTAAATCATCTTATTTAATTATAAAACGACTAGGTTTAAAGCCTATCTACGGCAGGCAGAGGAAAAATTGTCACCCACATTTACTCCAATTGGTAGCATGTCAGTTTTAGGAAGTTAAGGGACTATGTCATTGCAGCTTGAGAAAATATTTTGTATGTCCAGAATATGTTTCATAATAGGAAATGATATGGACAAACCGACATGGTAGTTAAATGCGTTGACAAAAAGTACCATAGTATAATAAATGTTTATAAAAATAGATATTTTAGATTTGTTTGCACATTTTAAGAAGTTCCTCTACAATTTTTCCCAAATTTCAGCTTTCTATCATTGTGAAATAAACAAAATATGTATAAAGGGGCAATACTATTATTATTATACACTCTTATCAATACATACTTTCATATAAGACTTACTATATTAGGAATTTGTATATAAATAGATTATCTTAGATTATGTGGTTAAAATCGTAACTTGTTTTGAATATTGTTAGTTATTATTTTAATTCAGAAGTAATAGGTATATAGTTCAATGAAATCCTAAAAGTTTCATACATTAAATTTATTTTATATGCGTATGTCACCTAATAATATGTAGAATATTAATGCCACAAGGAATATATTTGCAAACTCTCTCATAATGTTAAGCTGTATGGGGAACTGTGTGGATAATTTATGTTGATTTTATAAGCGTGTCTTACCCTTACGAGATAGCTACATATAATTATACTAATGAGGTAAGTGTAATACATTTTATAGTAAATATATTCTAGTTTACATGAAGGGAGAAACTAATAACTATGAAAAAACACTTTAATCCGACTTGCCAAGATTAGAAATCTTACTTCCCCATCCCCGGTAAGTGAGACTAGATGAGCTTCACGCCTTAAGTCACAGGTTTTGGCTGTGTTTTTTTTTATGAAATCCATACATTTCATATAATATGTTTATTAATATGTTAAACAGTCCATCATTTGTAGTTTAATTCTGCCAATCATCACTAGGCCTAAAAATCTAATAAAACCGGTTATATCATTATTATTATTATTATTATTATTATTATTATTATTATTATTTAGCACCGCGTCTTACTACCCGTTCGGTTTATACGCTTTAAGTACTAATTACGCTAATGGATTAGGAATTGGGAAGGTTGAATTAGAGGAAGTGAACCCACATTTTC
>CABFOV010001445.1:41149-60751 GCA_902141375.1 Timema poppense
CTTGTCAGAGGTGAAGGAAGGGTTTGGTAATCAGATAAATCTTTACCGGGACCGAGGATTGAACCCCGGCCGCCAGCATAGAAGTCTGACACCTTACCCCTAAACCGCCATGTCACCTATATAGTAGATATTTACGAAAATTATAAACAGCGTCTTGAAGTCAATGTCTCCGATTAAAGTATTAAGCTAACAGTTGCGGATGGTAGCATGAATTGATATATTTGTATTAGCACGGAGATAAGTGGTTGAGGTATCTAATTAAATTTACTGAAATGTTTATTTGCACAAACGTCACTGGAGTTGACAATAACTTATGTGACTTGGACAAGTAAGACATTTGGCTCAGGCGATTTTATGCCATTTTCATCATTTTTGTATGTTATTAAAGACATATATTCAGCTCCAATTAATACTAATAATAACCGTTTTGGTGGCCGTATGATATAAGGCGTCGATCTCGCAGTAGACTTGACTGCCGATAACGGGGAGATCAAGGTTCGAATCTTAGTCGTGTGTACTGAGGGTGATTTTTTCCAAAATTGTTTTCCACTCTCCCTCCACCCAAATTCCAGTACACTTCCTTTATATATAACCGTTCTCATCACTAAAATCATTGGTTTAATTACTACATATGCGCATAACCTGAACAAGCCATAGAATGTTATGCTTAGAAAGTGTGTTACTAATAAGCCTACTAAAATATAAATCGGGTTTGAGATAAATCTTACATCCAACTATTTCCCTTTTAAAACTGAAACAACACCGGAAATACTTTATGTTCAACTAATTTGAGTACACACCGTATCCCGGGGAAAAAGTTTTTGGTTAGTGATTGTAATTAAATGAAATTATTAATTAAAATGTTAAATTTGCTGCTTAATGGTTTTCATGTTCATGCACAAGCGCTAGTAAATTTTAAAATTTCAGCCCTCTGCTGTGGTAGATGGACAATGCTCATTCATGACAGACATGACATGACAGACAATCTCTTAGGGGTGGCTCTTATATCTCTTTGACAAATTTAAATCTTATACAGCAGTGAGAAGTAGTTTTTTACATAAGTCATGGAAATTATGAAATACCCCATTCCAGATATTCACATATTTACACTATTAAGGTAGGGATGATAAAGGTAGGATTTAAATAAATATGTACTAATATTTGCGTGGAAGGGTAAGGAAAAACTATTTAGGATAAAAAAAACTCTCAGTTAACTTGGATAGGATAAGAATGCCTGGGCCATTCTATAATAGGTAAAAAAAAAACTGTACGTAACTGACGCCTTTATTTGCGTGTTCACTGATGTAGGTTTTCCTGAATAGATGAGGACCTAGAAATAAACAGTGAGTTTTCGTTCTAACGGTGTCGGATTCATTAATGGGACGCTGTAACTGCGTTACTTCATAATT
This sequence comes from Timema poppense, assembly GCA_902141375.1. Classification (NCBI taxonomy): domain Eukaryota; kingdom Metazoa; phylum Arthropoda; class Insecta; order Phasmatodea; family Timematidae; genus Timema; species Timema poppense. Next base: position 42,559 of record CABFOV010001445.1, read on the forward strand.
TCTCACGATGCTCAGTGTGAAGGCACAGCTCTGAGAAAGAGAGAAAGTACTTCACTGCTGGGTTAGCAGTTTAAACGAACCATGAGAGCCAGTGAGCGTGGTCAAAGAGCCAAGAGATGAGGTGTCCGTGTGCTAGCGTGGGTAGCCCCGGGACCCGTCCATCTGATTAGCGGTCACCCGCACGGATCTGCACTCACAATAAGTCATCCTCTCCAACACCTAGCTGCTTCCCTACCCCTTTACAACTTTCTCCTTTCTACCTGTTGAGAGGAATCAGTAACAACAACACCCTCTCTAGGAATTCTCTCCACGGGGTTGTTTATTGCTATAGTTTTGATTTTACTAACACGATTAATTAAATCGAAATTCTTTTAAGGTAATTATTCCTTCAATACGTCTGTCACCGACTGATTTTTTAAAATAACACTCTGGGGTATTTGATTTAACACCATTCTTCAACATTTACTTAAACTGCGTACTCTTTACGCTCATAAAGTATTTGATATATAAGGAAATATTGGCCATTGATATAAACACAACCACCAAACTCCCACTACAACCTATAACCTTATCAATATCTACATTATTAATTTTTAGCACCGTGTCTTATTACCAGTTAGGTTTACACGTGAATGAACTAATTATACTAATAGTTTTAGGGACTAGGAAGGTTATATGTCAAAGAAGTGTACCCATATTTGCGTGGAGGGAAAGTGGATTAAAAAAAACTTAATACATTCGATCAAGATTTGAACCTCGATATTCCCGTCATCGGCAGTCAAGTCTACTGCAAGAGCAGCGCTTTAGACCATGTGACCACTGAAGCGGATACAATCATCTATTAAATGGCAGTTCCAGATGATCATCAACATTACAACCCAGACCTTGAACCAAATCTTCTTGCTTAAATATAGAGGCTTACTTAGATTTCCAATAAAAAAAATTATATAGCTGTTAGGGGGTGACAAGTCAAGTATTTTTATCTTTTTAAATTAAGGCTACGCCAATTAGCGCTACGATACGTCAAAGTTGGCACTGTATGCACCTAGGAAGTAGGCAACACATGCAGCACACCATGCAAACCAACATACACCTCTCCAAAACACCGATTGCTCTCTTTAGGTACATTTTCAGGTGAGGATACAGGTAACGAAAAGGCCAGTGTTTTGGCAGTGCTGATAGCAAAACTTTTTTTTTTTTTTACCAAAATAGATAAAAATTCTCTCCAATAAAAATATCGAATTTAATTTACAACTATCGCCAGATCTTGAATATCTGTCATGAGCATATTGATATTCATATGACAAACTTTTTAAATGAAAATAAATGTTTCCATTAAATTCCAGGCCAAGCTTAACAGAAATTCAGGAAATATTTGGGTCACCATGGGAATAAAGTTAAACTCTTTATTTGTACTGGAGCAGTATTTGATTAATTTTGTCCAAAAGTGTTTTTCTATTTAAAAAAATGCAAAATACTTACCTTATCACGATTCCCCTACATCTCCACCTTGATTCATTGATGTACGAGACCCCCGTGGACACGGGACTTGAGCTCTGTGCCCGGTTTACCGACATTTGTGCCACCATTCGTAAAACGCTTCCCATCTTTGAGTGGGACAGACACTAGGAAGCTCGTCTTGGAAACTTATTTATCAACATGAGTGGTCACACCTTTCATTAGTTGCTGTAAATTATGCTTATCTCCCCTCACACATACCTGCAGTCAGTGCGTGGCTCTCAAGAAGTGAATACGCTATCTCAATCAAGATGTCTCCATGCTCTTAATATCGACCTTACTTCAGGGATAACAAAAAATCATACATTGAGAAAATCAGCAATTTACAGTGGGTACTTATTGTTGGGCAATTACTAGTAATAATTTACACCATACTCTACGTCTTCTTATATGCTGAGTATTGATGAGCTGCCTACCTGCTCAGGTGCATACAGCACCAACTTTGAAGTCTAATAGCACCGCCATTTGTCATCGCCGACCCCAAGTTCTTAATATGGAGATTCTTGTATTGTCCCCTTATACAACCTGTGTAATTTCTTACTTGTAGATCTGTATAATCCTGTATATATATTTTTTATTTTGCGACTACGATCTTAATACATTTATAAATAAATACCAGCTTCGGTGGCCGCATTGTCTAACGCGCTACTCTTGCAGTAGACTAGACTGCCGATGACGGGGAGAACAAGGCTCGAATCTCAGTCGGGTGTACTGGGAGTGGTTTTTCCAAAGTTTTTTCCACTCTGCCTCCACGCAAATGTGGGTACACTTCATATTAATATAACCTTCTCATTCACAAAAACAATTAGCGTAATTAGTGCATAAGTGTATAACCCAAACAAATAGTCAGACACGCGAACAAAAAAATTCATAAGAATTTTGTTAAATTAAAATATGACCAATATATTTTAACTTTATTTTACTTACTATATAAATTATAAAAGTTGAGTGTATAAAATTGTATCATTAGCTAAAGGGCATGCTTAACCTTACAATCACCTGATTATATTATTTTGATGATATAGACCTACACTAAATTTAATTTAATCAATTAATTTGAATTTGTTGGAAAATTCCACCTGGACACGGGAATCTAAACTGAGTATTTTAGCTTAGTGCACTAATGTTCTACCATTGAGTTATCCAGGATTTGTCCCGCGCTCAGAGTTACCCTTCACTCATAGTGTGAGTCATTAATTGAATCGTGGTCCCATTCATGCGAACATTTCCGTAATTACAATTATTTGCTACTCGCCTTTTGATGTTAATTAATAATGAAATTTCTATATAAATAATTAGATTTTCAATTAAATTAATGACATTTGAAGTTCATACTGACTAAATATAAATGTTTTGATCAAGTCAGTTGATCGAAACAGTAAACGTAAAGTCTGGCTAAGCCAACTAAGAGAACTTTACACTAATTCTAACTTTATGTTTCAACCCTTGGCTCTAGCTGTGCGTGTACTTTCATGCGCCGTATCCTATATATTATATTTAACTCTTTTATACAACACGTGACTTAATATCCATATCACTCAGAAGTAGTTTGTTCTATGGAAATAATATATCTCAACATTCTATACTATAGTCGGCAATTAAGAGGTTAGAAAAAATGGTAAGAGGACTTTTAGGGAATCTTTGATAGGCTACCTGCAATGGTGGTCACGCGGTATATAGTTTCACTCTAGCCTTGTTTTTATCATAGCTTCTTTACTACCCGTTTAGAATATACAAATATGTGTTAATGTATTATAATTGTGTAGGAATGAGGAAGAACGCGTTTAAAAGGTAGTCTAACCGCATTTTTATGGAAGGAAAGTGGAAATATTTCCCTTAGTGGATCTGATTTGATTCAGCAAGCCGGTCTAGCACGAGAATGTTGCCGTAGACCATTGCAGGTGATAGGGAATAACAGCAACAAGTTTGGTAAAATGGGACAGTTTAGTTGAATTGCTAATTTAGTAGATGTTTTATAGTAACAATGTTTTATAGCTAAACATGACACTACAAGTGTTAGTGTTATATTTGTAACATTATGATATGTAATGTTACAATGGGACCACGCCCACTACGAACATTAATGGATGTGACGCTTCAATTCTTACTACCCGCCCCAATAAAATCAATTAATCTTAGGATCCCTACAATAGTATTGTTCGCTGTTGTAGTTCATGTAGGCTAAGAAGAAATAATATAACCATGCTGGACAATATCTTTCACAACTCGTATCAAACCAATGTAAAATATATTATATCCACGTACTTACCGTTTGAATATGCTGTCTCTAGAAACCTGCTAGGCTGGACGACTCGCGGTAAACCAAGACCGGCGAATGGAGCATGAGAAGCCGGCGAATCTACCAACACATCTCCGCACTTCAGCTGTACGTGCGTGAAAATGAACCTACGATTATCTACTTCGTCTAGAAGACAACTACGTTGCTGACCTCTGGCGGACACTGGAGAAACTTACTTAGAAACATCGTATGATCCACTATAGTCCAATGGAGCAAGATCAACGTTCATCGAAATCCACAAGTTTTGCAGGCATCGTGACGTCACGACGTGTGTTTTGTTTCCCAATAACAACAATGAAAATCCCTATATAATGGCTATGCTACAGTGTAAAGACAGACTATTCTACCTTCGACGATCTACGACAGGACATTGCCATGGAGCTGGGCAATGGCTAGGAAAAGGACTTGTAAATGTTTCGTATTTCGTCGCTTAGACGAGTGGAGTCATGGACTCTAACTTTTTTCTTTAATCTTCGAACTTAGAAAATATTCTGTTTTAAAATTTATTAAATTCTTTTTTTGATCATCTACTTAAATTTAAATGTCGCCGCTCGGGCGCTAGTCTTTTTATTGTACTTTTTCACGTATATATTTTGGGTTACGTAATAATTAGAAGTTGTCAGATTTATATTTATTTGTTTGAATTTGCAGAGTATTCCCGTTTTTTTTATTGTAACTTTTGGTATTAGCATATTTAGTTAGAATTAACGTAACGAGATATAACCTTTTGAAACTTGAATTAGTATAACTTTGTAACGTAAGTTCCTTTTGAACAACTCAGTTTGTTTGTTTAGTTTGGGAACTGTGTGTCCCATATTCTGTCAGGTCGAATAGTCCCGTGGGTGATTGGCTTGTGTCTGGTAGTCAATCTCTCACGTTTATGTAAAGTTTGTATTGTATTTCGTCAACATTTACTTTTCTTTCAAGTTTAGATATCGTTGTCTGCGCATAACGAAACCTTTTGAACAATATCAAGGTGCCCATTAGGCCCTTATAACTTTTGTAACTCATTTAAATAATTACTCTGTAGTTTTGTCTCATATAGACTGATCTATCAATTTTGTGATAGATATCATGTTTCCTTTTTATTTAAATACTTGCACAACTTAATGTCGTAAAGTTGTTTACTTCGAGTATGATTTTCAACAGAACTCATTATGATATAATGAGACCATTTGTTTTCTTCTGCGCTTTTGTCATTTATTGAATAAAATTACTCTTTGTTGAATTTACGTATTTTTACAGATTCCATTTATGTATATGTAGTTTATATCCTCTCCCTTTATTACCTTCTCATGGTCGAGGTAGTAACAAGACGTAGAGAGGGTGTACATATTGATATTTGTATAAGATAAAGAAGTGACTAGAATTAAACTTTTCTAAAGATTTTTTTTAATAACGATACCAAACATTAGTGAGCGATGAGGGGATCTGGGAATTTTATGAGCTACCAAAAGGGGGGTGGGGGGGTCATATTAAAAAGTTTGAGAACCACTGATATTATATCAATAGTGCAATCCGTCAGGATAATAGGTTAACTTTCAGGGTAAATGAAGTTTATAAATGTGAACATTTCAAGAAATTATTTAGTCCATAATTTATTTGCACGGGCTGATTAAAATATTAATTCCTTGATGCCATGAAGATCTCAAAGAAGCACCAAAATATATAAAGTTGGTTTTAGTTTGTAAATTGGTATGTATTAAATTAGTGGGATTTTTTGGTTTTACTCTTTGATTTTAATCTTTAAAAACACTACTTTAATAATAAATCTTAACCTATTATTTAACATATATACTTTTTTTCAAATAGGTTTTATTCCCACTCCAAAGCTGTCCGGCATATAAGCTACACTAACTAAATAGTGATGAGTAAATATATCCACAGTTTCGTGGAAATAGAGTGAAAAACTATCTCTTAAACACATCATAACACCCATCAGATATTCCACCCCCGACTTGATCGTCAACGGGAATCTATAATGAATGACTGAATGAGGCTGAAAATTGATCCCCCTAACCGCCAACTAGGGTCACAAACTAGTTAAATGAACATAGCTATATATATATATATATATATAAACCTGTATACCCGTTTTTACGTTTGATTTATTCTGTTTGTTTGTTTGTTTCCAGTAAAAACTTGAAAAGTACTCATCTGATCGTTATATAATTTATTCTGTTGTCCCCTTTATATTTAAGAATAAAGGGTAAGCTATAGACCACCAAGATATGTCATCAGTAAACAAAGCCGTGTTTAAAAAACTGTTAGTATGGTTACATTTGCTTTTTAAATTTATAACAATTCAAATATATTAACTTTAAGTGAATAAACCTTCTTTGTAAGTTTCTTTGCTAATAAGTTTTGTAAATATCAACCAACCATGAATGTAGAGTTAATTTATTTCTGTCTTAAGCCTACTTGTTCGCCAAATCAAATGTAATCCAAAGAATAATTACCAAATAAATGTAATGTTAAATCCAAAGTGAAACAGCTATATTTATTTTTGGATGTATTGTATTAACATTAAAATGCAAATAGTGATTATTTAATAAATTAAACTTAGACATAGGTAACGTACAACCTCTTTATGCGATTTGATCTTATATTTATATGACTACATATCTATACAAATATTTTAACAATGCCATTAAAAGGTATAAAATAATAATTAAAATTGTATAATGCAAGCATGAGCACAAAGATATTTAAATGTTAAGAAGTAGACTTCAATAAATGTATTCTAATTGTGATATTTTGTTTTGTTTGTTCCTAATGCCCTCATAGTTTTAGTAGGGAGCTTTGGGTATTTTTAAACAAATCTCTGGTCCATAGTGGCTCACTATAAACACAGTTGAATGTATATAGATATATTTACGCCTTGAGCCCCGTGACCTCCAGAGTGTGTAATTCCAAATGCAAGAAAAATAGAAAGGTGTCACTTTCCAAGTCTACATATTCAAACCCCAAGATGTGCACCTCGGCTCTGTCAGCTATGTCAGCTATGTCAGCTATGTCAGATATGTCCAGCCTAATGCTTTAGACCACGTATCAACTGGGAAGTTCATCCTTAAACTCAATTAACCAAGATATTTTAAACTTTAAATGTGTAGTCAGGGAAATCTTTAGGGTGTACACACTAGCCTATTATTTTACATCCATAGTGAGCTTAGAACATTAAATATTGTGACTGTCTATCCGGGTAGATAAAGAACAAAGAAACATAGAAATAGAAGACTTGGTACTAATCATTTTCTTGGACAAACCGTAGTTTTTGTTAATACACATGTCGTAGCCCTGAAGTATTAGTCTGTGTAATTGGTGGGGCGGGAGGATTCCAAACGGTCGACCATAAATATCTTAAACTTAGTGTATTTATTATTTAGGGAAACTATTATATGTGCACCTCGGATTTTAGTTGTTGTTTTTTAGTTTTACCCTACTAATTATATATAAAGGAACATTCTGTCTTTTGTGTTGGTTATTCTATTACACCCCAACCACTGTACCTATTCTCTTCTGAAATTCAGAATGGATATAAGTTGTATGTCCAGTTAACATCTAATTACAGTACCAAGTCATGTAATGCTAAGTTTATGCAACGAGGATAAGGGTCTGTGAAAGCAACCTGTAACTCGCATAACAAATCAGCCAAAATCTCCTCTACTTGTCGATGACTCTATTGGCAAGTGGGGAGGTTAAGGCGACAGCGGAAACCCATCTAATTACAAATTAAGTCCGCCATATTGTGTCAAGAAAGCAGCTTCTAAAACACTTAATTTTGTCCCTTTTAACAGTGTATGATTATTGTATTTTCATTGGATCAACTTTTAAGGATTACTGTTCTATAGCCAACATAGTTCATTTTTCAAGAAGGCCGTAACGTATAATATAGCTATATCTGATATTTAACATTTCAGCAATCTTGTGTTAAAAAATTGGTGAATATCGAATATTATATTTTTTTAGCTTGTCCAGAGCTCTAATTCATAAACTATGGAAAGCCTGACAGTGTAAAAAATAATCAAACATCCTATAAATAATATAGGATATTTGATCCTAAATGACCATATATGGACTCCACCTTAAAGTATGTGTGGAGAACGACCCTGGGCATGCGGTGATTTCTGAATAGCTCAGTGGTAAAGTATTGGTGTAAAATCCAAAGATCCTGAATTCAATTCCCGCGTCCAACTATCATTTTTCACTTTAAAGAATATTATATTTATATGCGGATATAACCGTAACTAACAAAAAGTATAGCTTAGCTATTTAATCATCCATTTATGATCCTTGTTAAAATGTGATGCTATTATTACCTATATGTTTTATATAAGGTATTTAATTTATTCTTACGTATCTAATTATTGCTTTTAAGCAACTATTTCATTATATTGATTGCTTTCTTTTATGATGTCAGTTTTTGGGCTGTGATTGATGATTTGTTTCTAACAATGTTTTTAAAATATGATACTGTTTTTAAATTGTTTGATTGACATGTTTGTTTTAGAATTGACAATAATAATATAGTGTGTAGCCGAGTGATGATCATCATAGTTCTATATAGTTTTGATATATTTATGTATTAATTATTCAAACATTTTTAAAAAATCCTAGAAATCCAAGATTTAGCATGATGATAGGCCCTAAGTCTTATGTTAGTGTTTTCTATAAAAGTAATTTTACAGTAGTAAGTAAAATTTATTTTACACACCATAAAATAAAAAGTTTATTTAGATATTCTACCTGTGAAGAATGGGTACACCAGTTAGGTTAATCCGTGCGATCGAGTTTTTGTAGTGTTTTTATTTCCTTCTGGGTAGTATAAACGATAAGAACGCCAAATAATCAATTCTTATAATGTTTGGCTCTCTGTTCATTTGTTTATGTCCAATAAACTCTAAAAGTATCTATCAGATCGAGATAAGACTCCCTCTATTGTACTCCTTATTTTATAGAGAACCATGGTAAGTTATATACCTTCATGCCAGCTCACCAGCGAGCTAAATGATTTAGGAAAAATCGGTCGTAAGGAGTAAACATACGTCTTGGCTGGTATTGCGGGTACTTAAGTTGGCAAGTGATATGAACGGGGTGATTGAAGTGGAGGGGATGCGGATGCGGATGAGTCCGGGCTTCTTCTTGAATCTTCGTACACACATAAAACACTGATTTTGAAGTTTTATTCTTTTTCAGCATTTGAAGTTGTCGAATGTGTTGATATATTATTTAATTCGAGTGAAGCCGCGGGCAGATGCTGGTAATAAAGTAAATGGTTTAAAGATAAAGTAAAATTCGCTACAATGGCTATTTGCTCCAATTCTCCATGTTTTTTTTTTGTTATTTAATGTTATAAACAAATCCCTGGTATTTTTCCAATTTTAAGTGATGACCTACTCCCACCCCTCAACCAAACCCCACATATTTAAAAAAAAAAACACGGTTCGTGACAATGCCAGCCGTCGTGCCCTGATCATCTTGCGCTCCCTAAAAGAGAAATCAGGGAAATAGTGTTTCCAAGCCGAGAAGTGTTTTGGTACCCGCATCACGTCTGGCGAGAAATTCATAACCATGCAGCCATCGTGCTGGAGGCCAAAGAAGAGGTTCCAGGGCGGGCGGGCTACCTCGTCTTCATCTCCTGCTACCCTCATACTAAGGCCCCCCCCTCCCCCTCCCCCAACATGCTGTCACTGGCAAGAATATAATCTTCCTTTCCAACCCTTAGTATCAACCACTTCCGTTTCCTTACTGTTTGCTTGTTTCCAGATAGTGCGTGATATGAAGAAAACAAGCTCAAAAAATTGAAAGGAGGAGCTTTAACAGCTGGATTGCAATTTTAAATAGTTAAGTAATGAGACCCATACGATTGTATTAATAAAGCTTACATTATGTAAACCAATAAACCAAAGAATGATATTCTTAAAGTGATGGTAACTAAAGAATGGGATTCTTAAAGAATACATAATGGGAAACAAGTAATACAATTATTAAATGTTACTTAGTGGGAACAAAATAAGTTGATTCTAAAAGGTTTAGTAATGGGAACAGAATTGTATGATTATATATGGATAAAAAGGTTACGTAATGGAAACCAAATGAATTTATTCTAATAGGTTACATAATGGGGACCGAAGAATGTAATTCTAAAAGTATACCTAATGCAAACCAAATAGAGTAAACATAATATAATCCAAAGTATGTGTTTCAAAAAGTTATGGGAGCCATAGTCAATTTATTAAATATGCTTGCCTCACTTATTTGTTTTCTCGCAAGTCTTAGATATCATGTGGGCTCTCAGTATTTTGTACCAGTATTAGGTTACCTTTGGTAGAAAACTACATAGCTTAGAGGAAGTATACCTTGCTTTGCTAGGAGAGAGTTGGGAAAAACACACCTTTGTTCATCCATTTTCTAGGAATGTTGCTTAGAGGAAATGCATCTTTATCAGTGTTGAAGATCTAAAATCAATAGTCATAAATGAAAGGTTCGTGGGGTATGAGGCTAGTGAGTTAGTCCAAGAAGATCTGTTTATTACTCCAGATAGTTACTAAGCTACTACATAAATATGAGGTAATTCCCCGTGACGAGGGAGCACGCGCAATAACGGGACTCGTGAAAACTACTTAGAGACCCGGGATCGACTCTTCGGCCGGGGTGAACCGCCAGATCACATGTTAATTCGTTACTTCTCTACTCGCGACCCGACTACACATCCATACAGCATCGCTTCCAACAAACAACAACGTGTGTTCTTCTCACACACCAACATGCCGATCCCGATTCCCACGAGTCCAAAGGTCCATTCGTCGCACCGTACTCGCTCGTCAACAGGATGAAGCTATATGAGCTAGAGGCTGCTCTCAACAGGAAGGCAACCCAATACTCTTGACTTCCAAGGAAATGTACAAGCGTGGGCTAACCTCCTGCCAGAACAAACCTTACATAATTATGCTCTTACATATTCTAATTGTGTGACAGGAAACAAATTTACTATAAATTTCAAATTTCCCTTGAAAAAACAAACAAAATAATTAAATACTATTTTTAATACGGTTGTAGTTTTAAGATACAATATCGTAAATGTTATGTGTTCTCCCTTTGGTTTCAAATTTATATAAGTAATGTGTATATTACGTTTGTGTTTCACTTTTAACGAATAAGACGTCCACACGAGAACATCTAACAACTCCCATGGACTCATAAAGAAATAATCCCTTACCAGTACGTAAAAAATTATCGTGGCGTACCGTGACGAGAAGCTGGCCAAATACAGGCCACAACTTCATATCTTGATGTCATCAACCACTTATAAGACCACCTTCAAGTCCACTTTCCTGACAAAAACTGACCAAAAAAATAATAACAGTATATTTATTATTACTATTGCTCTCTTCAACATAAGAGAAGAAACAAAAATAAATGGAAGTGAACGGAATGGACAGAAGAACATTCGGGCTGTGTAACACCGGGGAGATAATATGGTTTCCATTTGAACATCCAATTACATGGCACACGCGGTCACCCAGTGGGAGAGAGGGGGGAAGGGTGCAACAGGAGTAGGAGGGTCACCAAATGCTCATGGAATCAATACAGGACGACGGAACTGACCACCATCACATGGAGGAAGAGTCGAGTATGTTTAACACTAAATATACATATTAGATAATCAATCATGGGTGCTACAGTCGAGCGAGCTGACCTATGGGAGCAAGGTGGGTTTTTTCTACCTTTTCATACATGTTAGAGAAAATACTGTGGACATTTAAATTTTTGCGTTCGATATTATGATTAATCTGGACATTTTATGTGTCCTTGAACACATAGTATGGGTTCTTATAAGTCTATTAATTATGTATGTGTCAATGTTTGTTTGTTTGTAAGCCCACAACAGAAACGTTTTGATTGATATTTTCAAACTCAACATTTACATGTAATATAGTCATACCTTGGGCATTAAAAAACACATCTTGGCCCTCAAACTAAGGATATGAGAAATTTTTCAAAATTATTTCAAATTATTTCGTTTAATGTGGTTATCTTTGAAGTGCTTGACATGAAAAACAACGATGTATTTTTGATTTTCGTGAACAAAATTCGATTGAAGGTTTGCTGATTAATCTTGGAAAATTATTAATGTTTCAAAAATGATTACTCTTTTGTTCAAAAAAGGTATCAAAATATCTTCTTACATAATACATAATAATTCATGATCGTTTAAAAAACAATGCAATTATAGTTTACCGATGACAGAGTTTGGAAAATTGGGGTTTATTAAAATGAAATGGCTATAGAAATTATGATTCAAAATTAAATCTAGACATCATTTCACATGATTATCAAAGTAATGCTTATTTTTTGGTGAGAAACTTACTAAAGAGTAGTTTATTGATAATCCATTTTTGAAACTTCAGTCACAAACTATAATAGACAACATAAAGTATGTATGATTGTAGACTCTACTAAACTTTTATTTTCAAGGTGAATATCTACATTTGGGTGTTATCTCTTTAAATAATACGCAAACTACTTGAAATGCTGAACAAGCAGGCAAAGACATCAGTCTCATTTAGTTTGGTTTGTTGGGAAACAGAAGTATGAGCTTTTGAATCCCGGAATGTGTTTTCCTAAGATAAAAAAAATATATAATTGTGTATCACTCTTCCAGCATGTGTGTACTAGTTTTCTTAAACTAAATGTTACCTTTTTCATATCCACCCGATCAGTGTAGATATGCTGATATCGCGGGCGGGTGGTAAGATATGGTGCTAAAAATATGATAAAAACTAACTTTATGTTTATTAGTACAACCCAATCCCAGAGCTCTCATTCGCTGATTGGATGAAAGGATGAAAACGTATACAAATAGTAAATATATTTAGGCCTTCCCTTAAACTCTGCATAACTTATTTCTTTGTTGACATTGAGTAATACACAATGACTAAATAAACTGGTGAGTGAGTGTATTTCCAGAAAGATAGATATGTAATTACTAATTTCCTATCAGAATATACTATCCCCTACACAAAGCAGTATAAAAGATGTTTATTTCAGAGTATACTAACTATCGTGCTAATAAACTATCTAAATTGCTACAGTGTACCTACTATCCAATGAACAATGAAGAGTTAAATTTTCATGGGACTTGACTTATAGAAAATACAAACATGTTAGTTTAATGAAACAAATAGCCGAAACTATTGTTAATGCATTTTAGTGGGGATAGTCCCTCTAAGATATTATATATAATTGTCGAATGGCTGCAAAAATGCCGACTACCGACTAGCTAATGGCTGCGTTGTCTGATGGCTGTGATCTTAGATAATCACATGTTTATAAGCTGACTACTTCCGCATGTCCATCTTAGACCCTGCCTTAAACTATGAGTTAAGAATGACCATGAGCATGGGACGAATCCTGGATAGCTCAGTGGTAAGAGCATTGGCGTACTATACCGAAGGTCCTGGGTTCGATTCCCGTGTCCAGGTGTCATTTTTCAATTTTCAGAATATGATATGTTAATTTAAGTTTTTCAGTTAGTAATGATAAAATGTGTGTGTGTGTTTTACCAATGTTGTTTTATAAACTCTTTAAAAAATACATTAATATAATAAAATTACACATTTATCCCTATGACGGAGTCAATTCACCTTGAACCAAATATATTGACACTAAAGTTACTGACAATTATTTACAATTCACAGGGAGACCGTTGTTTGCTAACCCTATGTTCGAGATACATACTTATACATTAATTAGTAGTTAATGTAATCATATTTACAAGTAATTATATTTGCACAGTTGTTATTAATATCTGCGATATTTTCTGTAGTGTAGCTAATATTACAAAGTAGCGATGATATTAATACACATTTTAATATGATCTGACATGACATAAATGAAAATACATTCAGTTACGGTACCTGAATTAAAATTTATGTTCTAATTTGCCACTTATACAGTAATATATCATTTGTATAAATATGTATTATGGTATTGTATGAAACGTGTATTTTTGTTATGTTATTACGAAACTATGAAAATGTGGATATTTTGGGTGGTTTTCTATCTATTTCACAAAATTTATTCTCTGAAAAATAAATTTAAATAACAAGTTTCTGAATAACTTAAATAACTACAGTTTATTGAAGATTATTAAAGTAATATTTATAGATAAACTATCCAAAAGGGTAATTTGTATGAAAAAAGGGGGAGGGGGCATTATCTTCCACAATATAGTGAGATTACAATAGAAAATTCGGCATAGAAAATAAATTATTTGTGGTCATCACTTAGCATCTGATTTTAATAGACGATTACCTTCCTGAGGGAATCAGGAGACTTATCCACCTAATTAGGCTTTTATTGATAACAGAAAATCACTTCACGATTAAATAAATGGTGTGGTACACCGCACAGACATTCTTTCGGTCTTATCTAAAAATAGAGACAATGACTAACAACTTGTATGGTTTGGGAAGCAAAATAATATACAATGTTGCAGAAACACTCCCTCAAATAGCATAAATGAAATATTATACACTGTTACAGAAACACATATTAAAGAGGAACATATTTATCACCAAAGAGTATAAAAATCAATTTAATTTGTTAAAAGAAATTAATATAAAATAAAATGTTCCATTACATTATCTTGGTATTTAACGTACCTATCTATTGTACTAAGAGTCCTGAGTTTGATTCCCAGTATGGCTGAAAAACTATCATTGTAGAAATACAGGTTTCCCCTTTCATAGTGATGAATTAACGGCTGGGGTTAGATGTTGTGTATGTTTTTTATTTAAATTATCCTTTAAGTCATGTGCTGATATAATCAGTTGTCTCAGAAGGTGCACATAAAACTCTTCAAATAAATGAAAAAGGGAAAATGAAATTTAAAAATATTAATGCATTCACTTATAGCTTAGAAACTATTGATTTTATAAAATTATATTTCGATTAAAAGATTTTATTTTTAACTTTACAGTGATAAGCTATTTCGTATATCAAATAGTTGCGGATACATAAGCAAAGTTGGAAATTTCCGCTTGTATAAAATACTCTAAATATCATGGGTAAATTATTATTGCCATTTGGTTTTTATTGTTAACCAGTGCCAAGAAACAAATTTTAATCAAAATCCTTAGAGCAGATTTTGATAAAGTCAATTTTATTCTTATCTTTTGCCCTCTAGTAAACTAAATTTAATTTTAAGGTTATATATCTTGTTCCAAATATTTCTCAGTAGAACTTTATGAAAACCTTAGATACAAAGTCTTAGCCCGATCGGTATAATGGTTTCGGCTCTAGACCGAGATACAGACAGACAGACTGATGGCATTACAAACACCACATTATTTTGTTTCAAGGAGTCATGAAACGATAACATTTATCAATACCAAAAGTTAGAGTTTTTTACAATAATAATATTTCTCTGTCCGAGAGATAGGGAAAAATTTATAAAGCAATAAAACTCGTATATTAAAAAGAAAACTCGAGGGTGTACCTATTTTAATCACGTTAATGAAGTAGGCATTAGAGAGGTAGAGCTAATAAGAAATGTATCCGAATTTATGCGAAGGTAAAGTGGAAAACGATTTAAGAAAAAGCACTCTCAGTGCAATCAACTGGGGTTCCAACCCCGCCAATGGCAAGTCAAACTAAATGATACGATACATACAGTTAGTTCCCGTACCCAATGATAAGGTGCATATGAGTGAACTATTAATTTATTTGAAGCCTTTTTTCATACCAATGCGTCATATGTAATTGTTCCATCTTGGTATGATGTAAAAACGGTCATTCTTCGTGGAACAAGTCCAAATCCTCCCCTTCCCCCCTTTTCTATTCAATACTCCCACATAGTGACCAGTACAGCTGCTACAGTGTCGTCGGACAAGATCAGTACCCCCTTACTACACCCTCCTTCCCCCCCTTTTCCGATCCATTCAAACCCCCCCTTACACCGTCCCTAACGTATAGAAGGGAGGCGAGGGGACAGCCTTTGTCTTTTGGACCTCAACATAAAAATTACGAGCTTGTCTTCGACCCACGAAAAACCGGTTACTACATTTCAATAAAATGTGTTCTCTTCCCTGATACCCTTCACCCCAAACCTTTCCTCATCATCTCTTATCACAAATATATTTATAGCAATAGTATTTGAAATTCATTTGTCACGTTTCAAAGCTCTGTATCAATTTATTCTCGCTTATTTTGTTACTAGTATTTTCCTAATGATATCCATTACGTTATTTTTTTTAAAAGTATTAACGTGAAAATTTTTACTATGGGTTATCTTGAAAATAATGTGTTTATAGAAACCAATATCAACATGAAATGACACTTTTCATATTAACCCCAAAAAGCCCATTTAAAATTACATATATATTTCAATCTAGGATATCTAAACATTATGTCCTAGCGGTTGATTTGTCCTTCACACGGTCTAGTAGCACTAAAACTATATTAAGTTAGCACGTTAAACATCCTGCTGCCCATCTTCTGCTAGTTCCTCGTCTTACAATACTGAGCTAACTATGGCAATCACAAACCAATCATGGTAATTATAAATTAACAAAATTAAATCACTTCATACAAAATATTACTTATTCCATACACTGAGCGCAAAAACAAACGCAATAAATGAGCAAATCAATCCTTACCTAAGAGCGATCATAAAATAAGAGAAACGAACTAATAAACATTGTTACGGAAATATATTTTCAAAAAGAAGAAACAAGTTTACCAAAGAACATAAATAATAATATGTATTGTAGGCCTACTCTTTTGCAAAAACATGTTAAATAATAAACATCAGAATTTTTAAAAGAGCTTCACGGTTCACCGAGGTAAGTCAACAGAAACTGTATATTTTAAAATGGTTATGTCATTGCCGGTTAGGCGCTAGTTTATCCGTTGATTTTTAGCTTTGTTATCATACCGCTAATGAATCCCCTTTAAGATCACATTTAATTTTTGTATTCATTAATTTTTGGATATTTTTCATTTCTCTTTTCAAAATTCAAATTTTCCAAGTTTTTCAACTTTTATGTGTCGTCCTTTTACAAACTTGGCTGACGATAAGCTTTATATGTTTATAAAAATATATTAAAATACAATCCCCCACCCCTATTTTTCATTTCCCACATTCCCATTAAGAAATGTTAAGTTGTGTATTTTTATTATCTTATATATTTTATTTACGAGTTTCATTAATTTTAATTTTAAGCCAAACTGAAAATTAGTGTCCTATATTATTTATATTAATTTCAAGTTCTTCCATCTCCTGTGCTTTGATTTTGAAATTATTTATTATGTTCAACGTCATCGGATGTCTTAGGAAGGTCTATTGGCTTATTTATCAACCTTCAATTTTAGTGGTGTGATATAAAATGAATTTATTTTTTATATTGGTTTAAATAATCTTGAGGGAACCACCCCTACCCTATTTACTAACTCTTCATTTTTAAATTTAAGGATCTGACCTTAACGATTATTTGGGGTTGGAGGGGGATTTCGTATACCCACATGACAAACTTAAATCTTCTATCACACTGAAAATAAATTATTAATTAATTTAGTTGTATGAATTTTGAAACCTCCATTTCAACATCCTCCTTTTTAACTAGTAAATAGCTAACACTTATTTAACTATCGGAGTAATCAATCAATATTTCTGGTAAATTTCAATTTTCTAATTCACTTAATTTTTTTTTTTATTTAACCCCCTTTCCTTACACATTTAAAATCTTCAGTATTTTATGGTCATTTGGAGTTTTCTTTACACATTCTTGCTGAATTTAAATTTTCTATCATACAGAAAAGAAGTTGTTTTTATTAGGTTTGGAAATTGTACAGTAGTACACACCTCTCTCTAACAATTTAAATAGCTCCTAATTTTAAATCTCGATTTTTAATACGAATATATATTTAAGTTATCTGGAGTTGTTATTCTTTCTGCCTGCCGATTTTAAATTTTCAACCAAATGAATAAAGGTTTTCTTAACATCCTTCCCCCTTTGGATCCCCAAAGTCTTCACTAATGTAATATTTTTGAAGTGGTCACATAAATCGGTACATCCTGTATATATGCGTTTGCACAGTTGCGATGGTAAAAACCTATAGAACTATAAACAAAAATTAGTAGAAATACTTGTTAATTGAATAATAAAACTATATTATTTAACAATCTAATTAGGTGACCTGGCGGTCTATGGGTAAGGTGTCAGACTTCTATGCTGGCGGCTGGGGTTAAATCCTCGGCCCTGCCAAAGATTTATCTGATTACCAAACCCTTCCTTCACCTCTGACAAGACATCTTGTGAATGTGAGGAATGCCAGGCCTCCACCGTGGTTCGGATTCCACGTTAAACTGTA